>CM071952.1:29865000-29882500 GCA_036784905.1 Acrossocheilus fasciatus | reverse complement strand
ATTAGCAAAGCTGTTTATCACGTTCCACCGACAATAGGACATACAGCGCTTTTTGTTTATGCCATTCTGCAAGTGTATTTGACAGATATCATGTTTACTGCTTATTAAATGATAGCAGCTATCTGGGGCATTGGCGTCTAATTTGCGACCCGTAATTCTGGGCCTGTGATTTGCTGCTCTTTATATCTGAGGTGTGAAGTTCCCCTCCAGTGTTCAGGGCCATTTTCCCACAATGCTGTAATTTTAATTGGTTTTTAACACTCCTGGCAGCAGTGCTGGCTGCGGGCTGCGTCTCCGAACGAGAAGAGTCATTGTTGGTTTATTAAAACATCCTCTTCAGTGAAAGCAATACTCCGAGTCAATTATCACTTCTGTGACAATAACAGCACACGTGTGCGCTATTTTAGAAAGAGACTGTGGAGAGCTCGGCTCTGCCCCCTGACTCGCATGTTTTCACCTCACCTTGTCTCGGTTTAGCATTAGCACTCGCGCTAGCATCAACACCATTTCTCCGAGATTGACGTGTAGTTCAGGCCAAGCGCCATTTATCCTCCGAAAAAATCTCTGCGGTTTAGGGCTGCAACAACTAATGAATAAAATCAATTATAAACAATAGTGAAAATCGCTGACAACCAATTTGATTAGCAATTAATCGCATCTGCCAATGTGCACAGAAAACATATGTCAATCATGTCACTTTATAGTAGTGAATAATGTATTTCTATGGACAAAACACACATGACAGATAGCGGAGGACACAGTAGCTGCTGCGGGAACACAAGCTGACAGATGCGTGTGCTGCTTAAAGCATTTGAGACGTGTTTTCCTTATCACGATAAATGTCAAATCTTTATTTCTTTCAAGTTTAAAGCCATATTTTTGCTCCAAATTGTAAGTTGTAGAAACCAGACCATTAGTTTAAAAAAAGTCCATAACTTTTTGATCCGACATCAATTTTTGAGCAAGTACATAACCAGCCAGTGTTCAAAACTATCGCCTTACTTTAGCCCGATTCACAAGGGTTAGCTTTTTTTTTCTTTTTTTTTTTTGTAATTTGAGTGGTGCGGGTAGGTTTCGCCGGAAATTTGAGCATGGCACATTACGTCACGTCTGTAAACATAAAGAAGTTGTCGCAGCTAGTATGCTGTCGCACGTGAGGATCCTGCAGGTGGCGGATCATTTAGCCTTTTCTCACAGCAGCTAGAATAATTAAATTTATCATTTTGATGGCGGATTGTAATCCAGAAAGGATTATGTGTTTATGAAACACATGTGAATGAAATGAAATTATATTTATTCCAGATTTAAATATGCCTCTGATTACAGATAGCCTGGGATTACACAATATTTGTATTTTAAAGAAAACCAGTTCGAAGGGAGCATAATTTGCTTTTTGGGTTAAAATAATTTCTTAATATGAAATTTGAATGGCATGACAATTAGATTAAACTGTACAGAAATTGAAATCTACACGTTAATACACACTATACTCCTAGTCACGAAATGCTGATGTTGTTAACATTAATAATTTGAGAATAAAGTATAATAATAATAATAATAATAATTTGCCCAGTTTGATGTGATATGAGCTAACCGATCTTTAGATTTAATCACCATCGGTAGCGCGATTTATTGTAATGCTTTTTTCCTCAGTTGGTCAGAACAAATGTGGCAGACTTGTTACTTGCTCAGATGACAGTATTTGGTGAAAATTCTTATTTGGGTCATATATTCCAAGGCGTAGGCTAATCTGTGATTGTGAAGTACAGTAAATATCCTGTAAATATGACTGACTGCCACACATTCACCTCAAAACATCACATTCATCTGCACTGGACCCGCGGCGGAGCACAGACCACGCACGAAAGATAATTCCACAAGCAGCTGTAATTCCAGGTTTTCAAACAGAGATGGCTACAAAGAGGCAAAACTTAAAGGAACACTCCAGTTTTTTTGGAAATAGGCTCATTCTCCAACTCCCCCAGAGTTAATAAGTTGAGTTTTACCGTTTTTGAATCCATTCAGCCGATCTCCGGGTCTGGCGATAGCACTTTTAGCATAGCTTAGCATAGATCATTGAATCCGATTAGACCAGTAGCATCGCGTTCAAAAATGACCAAAGAGTTTCGATATTTGTCCTATTTAAAACTTGACTCTTCTGTAGTTATATCATGTACTAAGACCGGCGGAAAATGAAAAGTTGCGATTTTCTAGGCTGATATGATTAGGAACTATACTCTCATTCCAGCGTAATAATCAAGGAATTTTGCTGCCTTAACATGGCCGCAGCAGTCGCAGTGATATTACGCAGCGCCTGAAAGTAGTCCCCAGCTAGGTAACTAGTTATAATATAGCCGGGGACTACTTTCAGGCGCTGCGTAATATCACTGCGACTGCTGCCGCAGCAAAGTTCCTTGATTATTACGCCGGACTGGGAGTATAGTTCCTGGCAAAATCGCACTACAAAATCGCAACTTTTCATTTTCCGCCGGTCTTAGTACACGATATAACTACAGAAGAGTCAAGTTTTAAATAGGAAAACTATCGAAACTATTTTGTCATTTTTGAACGCGATGCTACTGGTCTAATCGGATTCAATGATCTATGCTAAGCTATGCTAAAAGTGCTATCGCCAGACCCGGAGATCGGCTGAATGGATTCAAAAACGGTAAAACTCATCTTATTAACTCTGGGGGAGTTGGAGAATGAGCCTATTTCCAAAAAAGTGGAGTGTTCCTTTAAGGACTGCAGCTTTAACAAAATAAATATTTAATGGCTCGTTTCCACTGAGCGGTACGGTTCGATACGGTACGCAATTATTTCCATTTCCACTGTCAGAAGTTGTGAATGGTACAAAAATAGCGAACCGTACCGTACCACTTTTTTGGTACCCTTCCGTTGGGGTACCTAGCACAGCAAAGGGTACCAAAAGGGTGGAGCTTAACTCACTGCAGAACGTTGATTGGTTGACTAGAATCGTCACTTTTGCGTGATACAAGGGGATAATGCTTCTCCTTCACTCGTTCTGCTCTGCTGTCTGTGAGTGTTGGGCTTATTTACACCAGTGCGCAAACACAAAAAAATATAACTGTGTATTTTATAATTTTATATTTTCACACAGACAATAGCTGTTTCTCAATATGCGTTTTTGTCTGTTCTTGTGGACTTGTGAAACATCATTGCCCAAAAACCCGAGTAATTTTCAAAATATTACTGTTATTGTGTCATGAAATGTAGTTTTAAGAGCTTTTCAAGGGAGAATGTAATTGTTTAAAACTCAAATCTGTGGTTTATTTATAAAGATAGCGCCTGTTTGAAAATTTGCTATGCCGATTTCAGAGCTCCAGGCGATCAGCGGGCGATCAGCGCTCATGTATCCGCCGAGAGCAGCCTCAGCTTGGCTAGTCCTTCTGACATCTGCCGCTGGCTCTGATGTCTCTGTAGTGATTAAACATGAGATACAGTTCATTGTGTGTATATTTAACAGGCATTCATGGTCTCATGAATCTATGATTTGTTCCTGGTCATATCGTTTTGGCTGAGCACAAATGTTTAACTTTATATATTTATTTTGAACTTTACCGTAGATCAGCACTGACCTGTAGCATATGTTTGAATTGTTTGCTTTTGTCTTTTTTTCCTCTTATATAAGCCTCTTATACTTTGTACTTATACTTTTAGAATGGCTATTATTGTTGATTAAAACTGACATTTAACAAAAAGAGGCAGAGTTGTGCTTTATCGTCGATCACTACTTTCTGGCATACACCACGCCTACCAAGTAAGGGTACTACTGGCAATGGAAACGCAAGCCTGATCAGGGTTACCCGTACCGAATTGTTCTGTACTGAACTGTACTGTACCGTACCGTACCGCTCAGTGGAAATTTACCATAAATAGAAATTTACCATAAATAGAAATTTACCATAAATAGAAAATATAATTTTTTCGTTTCTGCATGTTCTAATGAGTGATATTGTTTCAAATCAAGAAACAGGTTTGGGATACCTGGGGTCGGCTGTATCGCCGGTGATACCAACTAATTTTTTTTAAGACCAGTGCAAAAGACTCTAAAAATGCTCTGTTGATTTTGGTCACACAAATAAGTGTTATACATCAATCGAAACTGTTAAGTGTCTACTTTTATTTGTGTACACTCACAATAACAACACAACTTTGTGCTTTTGGAAAAATAAGAAAACAAACAGGGTGCGCTCTCTGTCTTCTCCGTCTCCGCGAGCTGTTTTTAGAAACGCGTCACTAAAATGAACTGTAACTCAGCAAATACTCAGCACAGAGACATGGAAGTTATATCTATAGAAAGCTTGAAGTGTCTACTTTTAAACGAAGTCCTATCGAAAACAAACATTCTGTGATGAAGAAATCCTTATGAAACCAACATGATGTTCAGTCTTTCCCGTCTGACTCATTATCTCTAATAAAATCCCGCGGCTCGCGCCGTTCATATGTAAATAGCCACGTGAGACGTGCGCACGTGCAAACACAGCACAAACAAAGAGCGGTGATCCTCATCACGGCTACTGTTACTGTTTGCGCTGAGTAAAGGCAGGATTTCCCTCGAAAGAAGAACATGATTTCATCCAGTAGAGGAGCTCAATCTGATGAGTAAGTAATGTTTCTTTTTTGCATTAGTTACCGTTTTATTGTGACATAAACTTGAACATATTTGGGTTTTTCCCAAACGACAACATGATGAATGCTACGCATCTAAGAATGTTTAGACCATGTTTATTATTAATACTCTGTTCACAAATAGATTTTAATAGCGTGCTAAACAATAATAATTAGTTTTTCAGATATAAAATATCATTTTTTGTAGTTCAAAGTACATCCTTTTATTGTATAAATCATGATTGAGTCTGTGGCTGACATTCCTCTTTCAGATGAACACATTTGGAGTTATATTCAACATTGTCCTGTCTGTTCCAATCTGTATAATTGCAGTGAATGGTGCCCCTGTTTCTGAAAAAAAGTACCCATCCATCGCAAAAACTACTCCACACGGCTCCGGGGTGTTAATAAAGGACTTCTGAAGCGAAACGATGCGTTAGTATAAGAAAAAGTTCGATTCTTAAAACTTTATAAACAGTTTGGTCCAGCTTCCCGTCTCTCGAGCAGGCGCGTTCCCGACAAGGCGGTTGAGTGTATGACGTACACACAGCGAAATGCGCAACGTAAGCTCTGGGGAGAAGCACGTATTCTCGCGAGAGTAAGCTTCTGGGAGAGAGTGACGAACACGGAAGCACAGAGGAGAAAGGAAAACAAAACACCTGTCACTAACTATTAAAACGAAGATTCAAGTGAAAACTGTTGGATGATTTCGATATAAGGCAAGAGGAGACTGAGATTTTTGCTCGCTTCTCCCCGGAGCTTAGATTGCGCATTTCGCTGCGCCTACGTCATACTCTCAACCGCCTTGTTGGGAACGTGCCTGCCCAAGAGACAGGAAGCTGGACTAAACGGTTTATAAAGTTTTAAGAATAGACATTTTTCTTAAACTAACGCATAGTTTTGCTTCAGAAGTCCTTTATTAACACCCCGGAGCCGTGTGGAGTAGTTTTGCGATGGATGGGTACTTTTTTTTCGGATTCAGAAACAGGGGCACCATTCACTGCAATTATACAGATTGGAACAGACAGGACAATATTGAATATAACTCCGAATGTGTTCATCTGAAAGAGGAATGTCAGCCACGCCTAGGATGACCTGAGGGTGAGTAAATCTTTGGATAATTTTAATTTTTTGGGTGAACTATCCCTTTAATGTCCCAAAATGATCAATAACTCATTTTCTACCAAAAACGAAATTATGGTGTTTTCCATGACAGGCGTGGTTTCAGCTTAGCTTCACCCACGTCCTGCCTTTTTGCCCTTTTTCGATTATCCGGGAGTGACGCACGGTGACACAATTCCAAGATGGCGGCGGTCGGCTCCGCCCACTTTAGGCTTCAAAAATGCTCTTCAGAAACCTATGAGTGACGTCACGGACACTACGTCCATTTTTTTTTTACAGTCTATGGTTTATACGTGAAACTATGGAGGAGACGTCAGATAGCGTCGCTTGGTGACGCATGCCATTAATCGATCTGTGTACTATAACATGTAAAACGGGAACATGAAAGGATTATTCTAAAAGCAACTCATGTAAACGCCTTAATCATAACATTGTCTTATTCAGAATAAGGTAAATAATTAGATTACTGATGTCCATGTAAACGTAGTCAATACTAATTAGTTTCTCAGATATAAGATTTCTTTCTCTTTTTTTATGATAGTACCAAGCATGTGTGAGTCTATGGCTACAATACCTGTATGTATATATATCATTTCTAGAGTCATTACTAGAGGTCGACCGATAGTGGATTTTACCGATACCGATAGCTAGGTTGGACCACACTGGTCGATACCAATTAATCAACCGATAGTTTTCAGTATCCATTTTGAAAACTATCGGTTGATTAATTGGTATCGACCAATTAATCAACCGATAGTTTTCAAAATGGATACTGAAAGAAAGCTAGTGCTTTACTATTTTTATTTTTTTTTTAAAGCACTAACAGTACTGAACCATACTTTGAAAATGAATAAAAATATTAATGTTATTTACTATATTGATCATTAAAGTTATTTCGTAGTTTGCTAATGTTAAAAGAAGAAACTTTAAAATTTAAAAATGTAGCCTATTAGTAGCTAATAGTGAATGTTGAAATGAACACACTCTAACATGGATTGGTGGGCTGGATTTGGCCCGCGGGCCACCAGTTCACTAGCCCTGGCTTACAGTTAATGAAAAGTGCTTCTAGATCGAGACAGCACATCTTCTTTAACACAGTTACATCTGTACACCGCCTTTCGTTGATGTAAAAGCATGTCCCGCCGCCATGCACTTTCCCTGTTGATTCTGCGTTGCGTTCCGCTCTGATCAGCTGGAAACTCGGCAGATTTAATTCGCTGTCCAGAATGGTGTCATTCAGCCAGGTTTCTGTGAAACACAGAGTAGCAGAGTTTGAAAAGTCCTTATTTGTCTGGGAGAGCACCTTATTTCTGCAAAAAATCCTTATTTATCTGTTTTGTTGGGTAGAGAGCGGAGATTCTCCAGATGGATGCTTAGCAGCGCTATTATTAATAATAATAATAATATCACTTTTTTGTCTCTTAGAAATGCACATTTTATAGTAGCTTGAGTTAGGATGCAGAGGTACATTTTTGTTCATTATCAAAAATCAGTAACATCTGTAAAAATTGTAGCAACCTCAGGTTTATGTGGTTAAATTTATTCTGACCAAATTTTTTTATTTATTTATTTATTTATTTTAAATAAGCATTGGGCTCCCATAGGAGCATACATTTAAATCACGATAAACACAGTTAAAATCACACATATAGCAGCACCTTAGTACCATGGTTAAAATATAACTATATGGTTTTTAGGTAGCCTATTTGTGTGAAAAACAGTATAGCTTAATTACAAATACATACTATAATTATATACCATTAGTCTCGTGGCACACAGCGTTTCTGCTGTTTGGCTTTAAAGAGTCATTTGTGTTCATTGCTGAATACAAGCATTTCACACTGGATCTCACAGCGCTGTTTAGTGCTCGCATAACCGAGTAAACGCATCTATGTGCGCTCGCGCCGCGCGGCCGTTTTGAACATCGATCCGAGCGGATAAGCGGCCTGTGTGGCGTGATTCAAATGAGTCGCGCTGTTTCGTTCCGCTTTTGGCGCATAAACATTATATCAAACATTTATCGAACTCTTCATATTGTTTTATCAAGGAAGATTATATCGCAATAATTATCATTATCGAATTATCGCCCAGCCCTAGTTCTGATGAAAATAGGGTAAACTTACCTATTAAGCTCACCAAAATATACATTGAGACATTTTTAGTGCACAAGATACTGGTTTCAATACAAATAGTTATGTTAAAATAAAATATTAATCTCTCACACAAAAATATTTTATTTTATTTTAAATGACAAAAACATTTCAATTAAGATATACATAATTCAATTAAAAAAGTCTGGCTGTGCTTAATGGGTACATTTCTGTGTTCTTTAAGCACAGCTCTGTTAAACTCACATCATGCTTTATTAAAAATTCTTGTTTATTTTAAGGAAAAGTTTTAAAGAATAATTGTAAAAATATATATTTTTTGTCAATCACAAAAAACAGAAAACTAAAATCAAGCAACAAGGCATTCAAGTCGATCAGTTATATATATATTGATAATGAAGTGTCATCTAAACACACTGCAGCATCTAAACTAGTCCACGTTCAGCTGAATAACATTCAACAATCAGATAAAATAAACCAATAAAACATTTCATTCATGGGGATGAACACAGAAACTAGCCTCATTATGAACCTCTTATTAAATGTATGTCAGATGATCTATATTCTCTTATGACTGGAATACACATGATTCTCCTCAGATTTACAGTCTGGAGAAGATCAGAGATCAGAGATCAGAGCCAGTCTGCAGATCTGAGTCAGAATCCACAGAAAATCCATTAACAGACAACCATCAGTTAATATTTAAAGTCATGTATTAAGTTCATACATATTTTAATATGAATAACTATTATTAACAATATCTATGAAATTATACTTTTTCTTACTGATGTGATTTTCATGGTAATGCATCCTTTTAAGCTCACCTTACAATAATATGAAATCTTTAAAAATTACAGCACTGTAAAACCACAGACCAGCAATAAACTGTAGATTTATAATATTATGGATGTAAAAGCACAAGCCAGTAATGCCTGTGAGGTAATATGTTAGCGTAGCACACGATCTCATACAGCTAGTCAGCTAACTGTGTTCTGTAGCGTCTGCGCTGTGTTGCTAAAACTATCTTTTGGATCTGATGTCATTATTTCACACATCCAAGTTCCAGGTTATAATATGCAAAAGTCTGGACAGTAATCTCTTAATTTTACAATAAGTAGTGACACTTACCCAAAATAAAGGCTTAGATATCTAAAAAACACACATTTAAGGGACTCCTGTTTTGGTGAAAGTTTTTAGACAGCTTTCATTATGGCCGCCAGATGGTGTGAACACATGGAGACTCGTATCTCAGCGTGTGATGATCTGATCGACTTGAAATTGCAGGAGGAATATAGCAGTGGCGAGCGGTGAGTTTTTTTAACCGGGTGTGCTGAGTGCTAAGAATAAGACCACCCAGCTCTCCTCCCAAAAGCTGCTGTCGGTTAATGAAGATTTGACGGAAGAAATCGCGTCTAGACTTTAGTCACTGTCGCTATGGTTACTGGTGAGGAATACGAGCTTGACTCCCGTTGCACGTTCATACAGACAGTATTCTGAACACAACTGTTAGCTGCTGTGTGAACGGGACATTTCTAGACTCACACCTGTAAAGAAAATGCGGTTGTCAATCCCAGAAACTGACAGTGTGAACGTAGCCATGTGTCTCTGCATAGATTTAATGATTTTTTTATTTTATTTTATTTAGGCTATTTATTTATTTATTGTTTTACTCTCAGTGAATAGGAGTTAAAACTCCCACCCGGGTGACACTACTCCAATAATAGACCATGAAAATACAAAAAAAAGAATTAAAGTAAGATAAAATAAATAAAATATTATTATTAATATTGTTAATAATAATAATAATACTAATAAAAATATTGCCAAGTAACATTGCAAACAACAATAAAATCAGAGAAGGACTTTAACTGTAAGCGACACAAGTATACGCAAAACAAAGGTATTGTTTCTTATTTTTTCCTGATGTTTATTACTTAAAATTTTAAATACATTTTTATAAACTTTTTTTTTTAATTTACCACTTGTTGACAATAACGTCTTCAACATTGTCTATGACCAGCTATGTTTTTAGTGGACTTTCAAAATTTGCTTTGCTTGAGAAAGCATGAAAATATACAGTTATGATGTTTTTTTCATATGATTTAGTCGAGTAAGTTTTGCATCAAACACAATGTAATTTCCCATGAATGGAATAAATAATCGTCAGTCGAGTGTCCTGAGGGAAGCTGATCATGTGTCTGCTGTATTATTGGCGTCCCATTAGAGTGCGCTCCGGGTCAGGCGTGTGTCACGGCTGCGGTGCAAAAAGCTCTTCCACCTAATCCCAATCCACTTAATGTTGACTACACACATTTCTCCCCGTCTCGCTGAAAGCCAGCTATCTCACCCTGCCAAATCCTGTATCATCTTCTGTTCCTGCAAGTGAAATCTGATGCGTTCATCTCTCTCGCTCTCAGACGGCTGATGACGCTGCTCTGATTTCATGAGGACAATCAGAGGACTGTTTCTGCAGTAAATGGACTTTCTGAGTGTGGTGAATTCAATACTGTGTAAAAACTGCTTCGCTCTGGAAGTCTGATCAATAATGAGTCAAGAAGGCAATGTTAGAAATCACAAATTACTGCTGGGTCATTAATCACACTCCAAATCACATTAGCGTTTTAGCTAATAAAGGTCTTGTGTTTAAGTTAAGACATGCACTGAATGTCTCAGTCATAGACAATCACTGTAACACTCACATCTGACACAAAACGGATATTGTTGCACACATATACAGTATCTCACAGAAGTGAGTACACCCCTCACATTTTTGTAAGTATTTTATTATCTTTTCATGTGACGACACTGAAGAAATGACTCTTTGCTGCAATGTAAAGTAGTGAGTGTACAGCTTGTATAGAGCATTTCAAGGACGTAAACAATAACAAAGGCGTTGGAACTCTACTGCGCATGTCTAGTCCTGAAGCATTTCTGGTAACGCCATTTTTAAATCTCAGATCTGTCAAAACAAGCGCGTACTATTTAAGTCTAGCGAAAACGTAACATTTAAGGTATTAAATGTAAAGTAAAGTAAAATAAATAAATAAACGGTGATTGGAATACCCTAAATATGACTGAGGCGCAACCCTACAAAGAACATTGAAAGTAGTCTTCCGGACAGCTCTGACTGATGCTGCGTGCGTGTATACGAGAGATGGCGGTAAATGTATCGCGGTCTGGATGCTTACAATTAACTCCATAACGAAAAGTTTGGGATCATTTGTTCGTACAATGGATGACTTCAGTCTTATGTTTGGTTAAACTGAAGCTAGACAAACAGTGTCACTTACGTACCAGGACTCAATTGTTCCAGCGCTCCTTCGAGGTGCGCTCGATCAGCACTGCTCTAGCCAACTACTAAACGCCCACCATTTAAAAAAGGTTAATTAAAACTAAAGAAAAACGTATGTAACTTCAGCTTCGAAATGACAGCGAACAAAAAAGGTAATTTGCAAGAGCTGTGTCACAACGCATATCAAGAGCTCCCTTATTGGTTCTGCTTTCAGTACTGGAGAATAAAAGATACATTTTTAGATGTTTTTATTAGTAGGCTACATGAACGTTATCTTACACATTTTATCTCCCCGATAGATTAATTTGAAATAAGTTTATGCTTGTTCGCTAATTCAGAAGACCGCACACACTAGCCTGACCGTCAGACTTCGTACTTCCGCTCAATTTCAGTTCGCTTCTGTAGTTTAGGTGAGGGACATCTAACAGGACAGCGGACATGGAGACACGGGATGCTATTCGCTCTGTTGTGGAGAATATTCCCGGCATTTGCCAACTGAAGCCCGAACAAGAAGAGTGTTTGGTTCACATTTTGAATGGAGGTGATTTTGTGGCCCTACTCCCGACAGGTTTTGGGAAAAGTTTAATTTATCAACTGTTAACGATCTTCAGCGAGAAGCTGGGAAGGCCAAAGTCCGGCAAGGCAATAATTGTGATTGTGTCCCCCTTGGTTGCCCCTCATGGACGATCAAGTTAAAGAGGCAGCTTGGTGTGCACAATGATAGAGAAATCATGGAGGGGAAATTCAGCCTTATTTTTGGTAGCCCCGAATCCTGGATTCTCAATCCAAAATGGCGAGCTATGTTGGCATCAACCCTATACCAAGGCACCTTGTCGCCATTGTCGTAGACGAGGCACACGTTGCATACAAATGGTGAGTTTGCATACACGGGTTTGGTTATTAACTGTGTTTACAGCGGAAGATTGAGCCGGCTGAGCCGGCGAATAACATACGTCATAACCAAACGTTATGTGATTGGCTTACGGGTACACCAGTGATTTTAAACTTCAGACAAGCGCCCGCCCACGAGAAAGTAAACCCTTGTCAGTTTTGCCCTTCCAGACTCTGTCTACGAAGCAAAGTGAAGTAGCAGAGTTCTGTATTACGAGGCTACGCACACACCGCCCGTGTCTCTGAATGCTTCTCATACTCGCTCCGCTCTGCGTCTCACAGACGAGCCGTTTACACTCGCTGCACACACTCGCCTGTCTTGTAATGCTCGATTATACTCGCGGTCTCGCACCCGGTTCTGCTCTGCAAGTCTCTATGGCCTGACGCACGTGAACAACCTGTGTCAACTCGCCCGGACTCCGCTTTAAAACCAAAGTCTAACTGCTTGCCAGTTTCACTTGGATGAAATGAAACATTCAGCACGTTTTCCACTTGTTCTTAAAATCCCAAATACTTAAAAATAGTGTTGTCACGGTACCAAAATTTCAGTATTCGGTACCGATACCAGTGAAAATCCACGGTTCTCGGTACCAATTTCAGTACCACATGCTAATTAAAAAACACACTATTTTTAATAATAAAGTCAAACAAAAATAAAATGTACAAAAATCAAAAATCAATTTAAATTGTGTTTCAAGTTTTTCCGCAAGTAATAAAAAATATGAAAAACAGTAAACAGTAAAGTTTCACCCAAATTTAATTTGTCTTTTAATTAATGAAATTTAAACACATTTTATTTTTTTGGTAAATAAAGGGGATTTACTATTAAAATATGGAAGAAATATTGTGTGATTATTTCTTTAAAAATAAATAGTAATTTTTTTCAACAATAGTAATAGTATCACATACATTCTACTAAATAATAGTAATATATTTCTGGCACAATGTCTTTAAGCCGTGAATACCTTTAAATTTCTGTGTGTGTATATGATATGATGCTGGTTTTACTCAACGAAACGGTAAAATGCTCGTGAAGTGACTCTCAGAGGAGTTCTGTAGATGTTGTTTATGTATTTATGTCCTCATTGAGATGGCAGATGCTGAAATCACCGCGAGCGTCACGCGCGCTTCAGTGTATAGCAAACAAAAACGTGCGTCTCTGCCATTCATTCACACAGAGACTCGCAGAACATACGGGATTCACATTTGAATCGACTTTTGCGGCTTAATATTTACAGATACTAGTCCGTGTCGCGATTTGATTTAAGTGTAATGACCTACTTTTGATTAATTCATCCAAACTTTGAAAAATTGCATGATATTCCGTGCTAAACTGTAAATTCCGTTTTTATAACTGGATTCCGAGATTCTGTCCGCATTTTCTGCATCGTGGAAATCATAGGGCCGTACGCGTCAAGAACCGGGTTGACCGGGTACTCGGTACCACTGGTACTTAAAACCTGGTACCGTGACGTTTTCATTTTTTTAGTACCGGCTTGGTACCGAAGTACCGGGTCTTTTGACAACGCTACTTAAAAATGAATAAATCAGCCCGTGTAACACTTTAATAATTGACTAAAGAAATACAGTTCTTTATTTATAAAGAATAAACAAATCTTTCCTGTGAAATTCAGTAATTCTGTAAAAGTAGTAATACCATTATAATCTTCCCTAAATCTCATTTGTTCTCCCTGGCTTTTGAATAATGCCTGCTTAAGGCCCTGTTGCCAATTTGACTTGGATTGTCTTTTATGTTTTTAATTTTCATATGATGTTTTTTTTATTTTTATATACTGTTTTTGCTGTATTGCATTTGTTTCTGTTGTACAGCACTTTGGCGCAACTCTGTTGCTTTTAAACGTGCTATAGAAATAAACTTTGACTTGACTTGACTGCAGAAAAAACACACAAAAAAACAGTAGAACCCCTCCCAAACACGACAGAAAATTTAATGGATTTAAGGGTTATAATGGGAATTGTATTGGGTTTTAATGTAAACTATAATGTGTCTACTGGTATTTGATGCATTATATTGGTGGGATGTAATCTAGCAGATGGCAACCAATAGAACAACAGTAATTCCTATTGGAATAATGCCCAAAACAAAAAGGAATTTTGTAATGGTTTTTATGGAAACTAAGAATTTCTGTGATGGTTTCTATCGTTTTTGTTTTGTTTTTTTTTCAGCAGGGTAACGATACTCATACTGTGCTGCACATTATTGACAATATTTAGCTGAAGCTTGACTTTGCAAATTTAAAATCAATCGCAATATCTGTCAAAAAAAAAAACGCAATTAGATATTCCCCAAATCGCACAGCCCTACTTGGAACTGACCGGTTTTGGGACCGCATTTGCACAAACTGCATTGAAATCATTTTCCAAAATTTCATTTGTGTGGAAATATTACCAAGTCTGTAAACAGCCATTAACAGAAGCCATAGACGCTGAAGACGGACACAAAGAAAAGAAAATACTGTAGCAGTCTGAGCAAGCTCAACGTTCACTATGCGAAATATAGAAAGGAAATCCTAAATACTGAATTGGGAGTGGGGGTCTATATGAATGACTGTCTTGAGAAGAGTTTAAATGACCTCTTCTTCTCATCTTGCCTCTGTATATTGCATGTATAAAAAACAAAGCACTGCAGCTTAAGGATCAGGTTCAATTGATGAAGCTTGTAATTATCAGGAAGGATGTTGCCAGCCCTTCCGCTCAATTGGCTGTTGTGTTGCTCCTTAATATTCAGTGGGTGCTCCTAACTTCTTGAACTTCTCTAACCAGTGCTACCAAGTAAAAAAGTTAATTTGAGCCCTGCGTACTTATCATGGTTTATCGCCAAGATGTCCGGGGAGCTGATTAGTTGACATTTCACTAGCATTGCTGGGTCAGTCTGTAAATCTATGCAAATATTCTTTTTCATATTTGTATAGCGCTTTTCACAATACATATAGTTTCACTGCAGCTTTACAGAACATCCATGTATATTACAACGCTATATGAATGCTAACCTAATCAATACATGCCATTATTACTGATTTCATTCGTTTTAAAATATGTGCTTAGTTTGGTTAAGTTTGTTGCTGTGGAGCAGTGCGAGAAAGAATGTGAATGCTCTATCGGCCGTCATGTTGTCACAAATAAGATGAATGCAATTCAATGCTGGCTACCGTGTTTTGCACACACCTTTATTAGTTTTTTTAAAAGATAAAAGTATAGCCTACATGCAGATTAATAAATGAACACACACACTAAATAGAGTATATATGTGGGTATACGTGTTTTTATGCACATTTACTGTAAACACACACACAAACAGTAATACTGGTCAAAAGTGTGGGCACTATTACTATTTTTAATGTTTTTTTGTCAGAATCAGAATGAGCTTTATTGTCAGGTATGTTTACAAATACGAGGAATTTGTTTTCGTGACAGAAGCTTCCAGAGTGCAACAGAATGATAGCGACAACAAAAACACAGATAATGAAAAGAAGAATTAAAAAATAGAACAAGTAAATAAGGAATAACAATATAGAAATTGACAATTGTATGTACAACTGTATTATGTGCAATTGAAATGTAGACTAAGTATAAGTGTATAAAGAGTGTGTGTTCCACAATTATTGTCAGGTGTTCATGAGATGGATTGTCTGAGGGAAGAAACTGTTCCTGTGCTGGTCGTTCTGGTGCTCAGAGCTCTGTAGCGTCGACCAGACGGCAAAAAAAAAAAACAGTCGACTGTTTCTTTCAAAAAGTAGACCAGACTTTTTGAAAGAAGTCTCCAATGCTCATCAAGCCTGCATTTAATTGATCAAAAATACAGACAAAAACAGTCAAATTTAAAATAATGGGACAGTCACAAACCTCCTGGTTTTCATCCAAAATATCTTAAATTGTGTTCTGAAGACGAACAAAGCTTTTACGGGTTTGGAATGACATGGGGGTAAGTGATTCATGACAAAAATTTTATTTTGGGGTGGAGTATCCCTTTAAGGCAGTGCTGGAAGATGATGGTGGCCACACAACATATTGACTCTTTGGGCCCAATTTGGACATTTTGACTTAGGGGTGTACTCACTTTTGTGGCCAGCGGATTAGACATTAATGGCTGCGTGTCGAGTTATTTTGAGGGGACAGCAAATTTACACTGTTATACAAGCTGTACACTCACTACTTTCCATTGTAGCAAAGTGTCATTTCTTCAGTGTTGTCACATGATAAGATATAATAAAATATTTACAAAAATGTGAGGTACTGTAAACACCAAAATCTGCACAAGATATCCTTTTATTGCAGAATTTGATTTTAAAACCGATACATACCCTGTATATTGAAACAGGTATATATCCGATTCCCCTTTAATCTCCAAGCCTCCGCAAGGAGAGACTGTGACTTTCATTAGTAAAATATAATCTCAATCACTTACTCAAATAAAATCATTTTTCTGCACTGCTTTATTTTACCTCAGAATTATAGATATCAAACAACTAATGAAAATTAACCATTTTTTTATCCATTCTGTAAAATTTTGCTCTGTAAACATAACTGACAGCCTGAACTTGTCCATTCTGGCAACTATGGTATAAATGTGACCCTGCAGCACAGCAGCAGTCATCAGCAGCACAGCTGTATCTGCAGCAATAACCAACAATACACTGTATGGGTCACAATTATCAACATTTTTTAATGCCAAAAATCATTAGGATATTAAGGATATATAAGTAAAGATCATGTTCCATGATGATATTTTGTAAATCTCCTACCGTAAATATATCAAAACTTCATTTTTGATTAGTAATATGCATTGCCAAGAACTTCATTTGGACAACTTTAAAGCTGATTTTCTCAATAGTTTTTTTGCACCCTCAGATTCCAGATTTTCAAATAGTTGCATCTCAGACAAATATTGTCCAACAAACCATACATCAATGGAAAGATTATTTATTCCGAATTTAAAAGATGGACCCTCATGACTGGTTTTGTGGTCCAGGGTCACAAACGGGATAATCTTTGGCTAGGATTATATAAATACATTATATAAATAATTTTACACATTACCTATAGCACACTGATCACCACAGGAACCATTCTAATTTGATCGGGGGTCAGTGTAAACACAGATATCAGAGTCGTGTCTTAAATGAATGTAAACAGACAGCACAAAAAATGGGATGTTCAACAGATCGTATCTGTGCATTAAGCTATAACGAGGTCATGTGACCATCAGAAATGCTGGCATACTGCGCATCGCTTCACAAACTATTTTAAGCAGCAGTTGTCAGTCTAGGCTGGTCCTGATGCGGAAGAGTTTGAGCTCAACAGAGAGTCGGAGGAAGCTGCAAACTCTGCTGGGTGTTTTTGCTCTTTGTTTCTCCAGAAGAAAAGCAGCACTGACTGCTCGTCAGGGGCAAGATGTGGGTTAAAATCAATGCAGTGTTTTACTACATAGCAGCAG
>CM071952.1:29855000-29862500 GCA_036784905.1 Acrossocheilus fasciatus | reverse complement strand
TGAATTAGTGGATTGTTTTGAGGGCTGATGCTGATATAGATGTACTGTATATATCTGTCCCTCATGTACAGGGGGCTCTTTCATCCCTCTGCGGTGCTGCCTGTAGCGCGGTGTACAGTACACAGAGGTGTCCCCCGACTTTTAATACAACCTCAACTCTTCTCCTGCACTTTTCTCTCGGTCCAGTGTGTTAAAGTAGTGGTTTTCAAGGGCCAATGTGAATAAAACATCATTTAAATTAAAAGAGAAAAGATAGTCACGTCGATGTGAACATCAGGGAGCGCTGAACGCTCTGGCGCGCTGCATGCTTCATTCATACTCGAAGCACAGAAAGTCCAACACGGACTCGAATGAGAAGTAGTAATAACTTCTGACAGGCATCTCGCCATCGCTGTAGCTAAGCTGAACAACAACGGAAGACGACGTGTGTTTCAAGTCTTCTCCAGGTAATAAATATGAATGATACAGTGGTAATTGACAGCATTAATTACAGTACAGAAGCTATAAAATATATGTTCTGCCTTATTCTGTGATAAAAATTGAAAAAGTATTTGTAGTATATATATACTGATTGTACAATCATAACCATAAAATTGTCATTAGTAAACTATTTATCAAAAATATTATAGAAGACAAATTATTGGTTATTGTCCAGCAGTGTATTTTATTTCTTAGTCAATTGAAAGTAAGAGAGAATTTTTTATTTTTTTTGTCAATTATACATGCATAAATGTAGTAGTAATAATAATAATAATAATAGTATTTATTTGACATTTCTGTCCCCCGCACTTCTGAAATGATTGTTACTCCCCTGCCCTGTAACATAACGGAATATAAAACTTCAGCTATATGCGTGTTATCTTTATTTGGGCATCAAATATTTTGTGGCTCCACGTGAATTTTATTCGGTGGGAAAAGGGCCAAAATGGCTCTTCTGACGTTGAAGGTTGCAGACCTGCTCTAGAAGCACATGCATATCAATGAACCCTTTTCACATTTCCAGGTTTCTCAGAAGCAGAAGGCGTCATAGCTGGGTAAACGTCTATAGCACTGAATGGCAGACAAACTCAAATATAGATTGTTGTGTTCCCATTCCCTCAAATAGCAAAAGAAGAACTTCATGATAGTGCTTTCATGACTTTCAAAAAGAGGGAAAAATAGAGAGACGTATAATGGCAGAAAGATGAAAGATGTCCAATATACCATCACTCCCAGAAAACACTCTAAAAGCAGCCGTAACTAGTTTTTGTAATTTGTAAAGGTAATGTAATGCTAATTATAATGTTATATATGTACATACATGTAAATTTTTTTATTTTTTGCCGGGTGCACAATGCCGTTGAGCACTGAAACACATCATTATAATCTGTGAAAAGCGTCCATTGATGAAATTAAATTTACATTTGTTTTAAATAATTGATATCAAAAAATATTTGTTTGATCAAAATAAAAAGCTTCTGATATATCATCCAAACAATGAATTATTAATAATCATTTAAAAATGCTGATGTCAATCGGCCGTGACTGTGACTGGGAGGCTCTGAAGCTGAGAGCAGGGTCTAGTGCAGGTTTGCTCTTCTAACACCTCACGCTTTGATGCCATAAAGATTGAGGGACCACAGAGACTGATCCATTCAGGGAGCCGTGTGTATTAAATGCAAGCCGTGAGTCACACACAAGTCCAGACTAGGGGTTGCACCAACTAGTCGACTAGTCGACTTTAATGCTCTGCCACGACGCTTTTAGCTTGACGTCGACTAGTCGCTGGTCCTATAGAGGGCGCAACAATATAAGAAATCTCTGAAGGACTTCCACATTTAAGCTCCGTTTCCAAACTAAAATGACAAATAAATGCATACTCTGAAAGCGCTCCACAAGACATGTGTGATTATATTACTGGATGCTCGAAATTGAACGGGAGAATGCAGGTTTTAAACAGCTTATAGTACAGGTCAGTTAATCGCTGTTCTAATGTAATGCGCTGCTGCCCTGTAACGCACACACATAGGCTTCAGACAGTAGCGCGTACATCACGTCCAGATCGCGCGCGCACAGAATCGTTCAGCGCGGAAATGTATTGTCAACACTGTTCTGCGATTTATCAATAAAATAGCTTAGAAACTGAAACGTTCAAGCATATATTTCTTATTAACTAAATCCCACAACTTCATTACTAGTAGAGAGTAGCTGCCAGGTAGAATGAATTCACACACGCGATCGCTCTCACTAATGCATTCATATGAATGTAATCTTTACTGTGCAACTTTATCAGTATGTGATTTAGAACGAGCAGAAATCTGTGAGAAATATAACGAATATAAAGACAAAAGAACTGATAAAAATGAGCTGTTATAGGAGCAATAGCCATGTGGGCGGCACTGTGTCATATGCCATAGCTGTGCACAAGGTGTTTGTCACAGCTCCAGACTTATTTGTTCATTAATGACGTCATCAGCGACTAGTCGACTTCGAATTGACTTTCTTCACATAAAAGTCGACTTTAAAAAAACAGAAGTCGTTCAACCCCTAGTCCAGACATCAGGACATGAAGGCTTCCAGAGTTGAGGAAACATCAGTTAAGTCCATCAGTTCATAGATATGACCATAAGTAGCATTTTGCGATAGTGAGACCAGTCTTTAGAGCGGAAAATGAGACCAGCAGTGCTTAAGTGAAGCAATGAGGAATCTGCAAACAATTCATCTGTTTGTTGACCATAGAATAAGATGATGAGTAGATGGGTTGAAATGAAGACAATTAGTCCCTTGTGTCTCGGCCCTGTTTATATCTGTGCTGTTTCCTCTCTCACACCTGAACCCTCTGCATTTAAACAAGCACACAATCAGCATGTGTTTAGTGCTAACCCATAACAGAAAGCATATATACAAAACAGTGCCTTACATTTGAGAGTAAGAACAAATTGTTCCTTAAATCTGGGCACCAGCAAAAGGACAGCAAAGGAGAAGACATGCCATGTGCTTAGCACACTACTTCTTTACCCTCTTTTAGGCAAATGAGCAACTCAGAATGCAGAGCGCCCCCTAATGATAGGGCTAGATATGACATGGAATAAAGAATTACTAGGAACTAATGTGACAGTAAATCTGTTACACAGTCGTACAGTAGTTACAGTAGTTCTCCGGGTGTTTTCCGTGCTCTGTCTCGGCGTGGATGAGCAGCTCTGCTTGATTTCTCTCTCGCTGAAGTCTCTTGTAAAGTGTTTTGGCAGCGTTCTGTGATGAATAACCAATCTGGGGGCATCTGCCAGAAAACTTCCCTTGAACGAGTCCTTCCCTGTCCTGCACACCATCACTGGAGAGGAAAGAAATCAGCCCTGATTACATCTGATTTATCTGGGGATTAAATAATAGATGGAAGGGAAGTTCGGATGGGTTGGTCATGTCGAGGCTCCGCCACGTCGGGTTTTAATCGCTCCGTTTACCTGCTGCAGTCGGCCGCGCCGCGCTCAGAGCGTCTGCTGAAAGAGGAGCTCATGGGAGATTTATGAGTGTGTGGTTGAAGCACTCAGCGTAATAGACAAGCCTCTAATATGAGCTGATTGATTGAGTCTGATTCACTGATCTCGCCTCAAATCACAGACCACACAGACAGGAAGTGGAGCAGCGGCGTGTGAAACGCACAAACTCACTGTGTGTGTGTGTGTGTGTGCGTGCGTGTGTGTACTTACAGGAGGTGAAAAATATTATGAAAATGTACGTCTGCTGAATAAAGTGTATCTGAATGTACGGAGCTCTGAAGGAAGAATCAATGAGTGACCTGATTTTGAATCTTCCTCATCACACGCACACACACACACACACACACACACACACACACACACACACACACACACATAGTAACACAACAGAACAGTGTTTGTTTGTGCACCTGCTGTGAGCTGAGAGCAGATCTACAGGCCGTATCTGGATCAAACCCACATGAAGAATAAACCGCTGAGACGTCTGTCAGTGATCAGACAAAAACAAACCTGTCTGACCACCAGAGTGTGTGTGTGTGTGTGTGTGTGTGTGTGTGTGTGTGTGTTTATAAGCTGTTATTTGGGAACAAACTGAAGCGAGCTGAGCTAAATCTGACAGACCCACATTTGGATTCATAGAGTAAATATTAAAGAAGTGTGTGTTTGTTAACTCTCTCTCATATACACACACAACACACACACAACACACACACACACACACACACACACACACACACACACACACACGTATGGTGTGTTCTCATGACGTCTGTGATACTTGCACTTCCTTTTTATAGTTCCGTTGTGAATCTTGCAGCATTTGTTGTATAATATATAACAGGATCAGATGTTATACAACAAATCAGGTTCCTCAAGGAAACCCATATAAAGCATGTGTTGTGCTGAAGCATCATGGGAATGTGAGGAGTGTGTGTTAGTTTTACACTGAAAGAGAAACACAAACAGAGAACGTTTCAGTCTCGGTCTGAGTACGTCTGTATATACAATGGAGCGCATGATGGCCTTGTATATAGTGTGTGTGTGTGTTTATGTACTTGTTTAGCTTTAACTACTATAGTGAAGTATCATTACAGCCGACCTGAGGACATTTATGTGTCCTCAGGAGATAAAATGCTCTTAAATCAGCGTATGTTTCTGTTTGTAATGTGCTCAGGTTTCTGTGAGGGTTTGTTTATGATCATGTACCTGACAGAAACCCAGTGGACCTCAGTGTTATAGTGTGTGTGAGTTTCCAGACGTGCTCTGATTGAATCCGTGAGAGAGACGCTGACAGAATAAAGACTCGTTAAACACTGCATACAAACATCAGGCGGACGTTCAGGACATTGAGCGAGCGTTAGCGTCATACATGCTAATTAAACACGACATCAAGAGTGCGGCTCTGCGACTACTGAAACATTGATCCGTATTAAATAAATCAGCAGCTGTATGCCACCAGTGTCTCCTTCAGGTCCTGGAGCGCGTGAGTCATGCGGAGCCGCTAATAGAAGCGTAGGAGAGAGTAATTAGACTGTAATCCTGTTTTACTGTAGTGAAGCCGCACATTACACTGAACCCTGAGCGTTCATGAGACGAGAGAGCGACAGCTTTCTGGAGATCAGCTACAGTGTTCTGAGCAGTCGCCAGAGCGTCGCTATGCTCTTATTATTATGGTTTTAGTGTGTTGCTATGCAGTTCTACTCACACATCTTCCAAAGACACCATAATAACTCTTTCCCCCAGACTTGGACTCTATGTGTGGCGGCGTATATGCAGATTCATTCTCTGCCAGCAGGAGGCACGGAGACAGCGGTTTCCCTGGTAACGCTGTACACAAAGCAGAGCTCCGCTCACAAACGCTGCTTCATCAGACATTACATGCAAGATTTTCTGAAGACAGTCTGTTTCCTTCAGAAATACAGTGAAATAAAAACACCCGCACCGGGTTTTGATTTTGAAACGTGCAGTGCTCATGTTTATTCAACAAAGTCAAAGCATTTAGAAAAAATCCATTTGTGGCGGTCAGTTTTGATATTATGGCGGACCGAGACTAATAAATCAATGTATGGGAATCACTGAACTGCCATAGTATTCCATCCGACTGGTTCTTCTGATGTTCTTCAGGAAAATCCTGCACATTCTTTGCTTTTCCAGCATCTTCTTGAGCATTTGAGCTCCTCCCGACTGCGGCTGTATGATGTTTATATCCAGCTTTCACGCGACTGAGGGACTCATGACTATCATACACACTGCAGACACACAAACACACAGAGAAACTGCAGCAAGATAACTGTGGACAGATTTATTCTGTCTTGTATGTAACGTAAATATGTGAAGTTCATTAGGACAGAATTAGATAACAGGCTAAATGCAATGTTTATGATCTCTCTTATGTTTGTTAAATGATGTCTTGCAGGTTGTGAAATGAAGCTGTAGATAATTAACCTCTGCTCAAAGTTTGATTATCTGGTTCGTGATCTGAGGTTTTATTGCAGTTTATAATCAAGAAAACGGATTTGTTGACATTAGAATAAGTTCTGCTGGGTTCATCTCTTCTGTAATCAGAACATTAATACAAACACTGACGAGTAAACGAGCGTATGAGCGACAGCACAGATTCTGTGCTTCACCCTGAGCTCGGGTCCAGATCTCACACACACTTCATTCTCAACTCAACTTCAGTTAATCACTCACAAATAGTTTGAAATGTGTTTTGTGGCCTGTATGAGAGATCTCACTGTTTCCTCAGAATAATGCAGATGTGCTTCATTATACGGTTTCAGCGTTGATCTGGAGATGCTTTAGGGAACAACACACACTCACACTCACTCACTCACTCACTCACACACACACACACACACACACACACACACACACACACACACACACTCACACACACACACACACACACACACACTGAGTGTCTGTTGGTTGTTCCTGTCGTCTGCTGCTGAGGGTTTCTCTGATCTGATTGGTTTTCTTTGAGCCGCTGCAGAGAGAGAATGAGAATGAAGAGCAGGTTAGTGGGCGGCCGGACGAGAATGTCTCGTTTAGTAAAAGCATGTCAGCTATTAGATATAACAGTGAGACCGTGAGGAATGAAGTCTGTGAGATGAAAAGACGAACGATAATGTATGATAAACCTTCATTAACATTCATCATTTATTGGTAAAGGCCTCAGCCGTCTGGCCGTGAACGAGCGCGTGCTCTGAATTCAACTCGCTCTGTTAGTGTTTCATTAAATCCATTACGCTACACAGAAACACACATCATTAAAATGAACTTTTAATCGTTGGGTGTTTATCATTCAGATGTGCGCTGGTCTGGAGTTGTGCTGGTGTTCCTGAGCGTTAGTTCCTCATTAGCCGTGATCTCAGCGTCTCCCGCGTGAGTTTGCTTCTGGACAGAATCTCCAGCCCGATGCTCCATTAAACAGGAGCGTCTTTGAGGATTTGGGTCAAGAAGTGGGTTGCCCCAGTTTCTGCCCCACTCAGATGCGCAGGAAAGGTGTTTGGCCTTCAGATGATGTTCTCAAAGCCGTTCAGATAGATTAGCGACGGGCTTCTCTGGCCCTCGAGGTTCACTGTCCTCCAGCTCTAATCAAACACTCCTGTCACTCTCAAGCAATCCTCAAGACTTGCGGAGACTCTCAGGTGTGTTTGATCAGAGCACATGTGAAGGTTTTCGTGGCAGATGAGAAGATCCTCTTTCTCCCACTGCTTCGGCTCAGAGACGTGTGGAAGTCTTCAGAAGAAGGAAGAAGTTACAGATCAGCTTTCATTTGAAAGAAAAGCAGCTCAGGACTGTATATGATAGAGGTCGACCGACGGTGGATTTTACTGACTCCGATATCTGTCTAAAACAGGTTTAACCACCAAACAGGGAACAGTTCACTTCAAGAATGAACAAAGTGGCACAGATGAGTTTGAAGTTCTGTGTTAAGAAACAGAGCAAACGGAAAGAAAAAGCACTATATTACAGCTCTCTATATGAAGCATGTAGACTTCATTAGAGCCACAGAAAG
>CM071952.1:29830000-29850000 GCA_036784905.1 Acrossocheilus fasciatus | reverse complement strand
TGGTGAACACAGGGATAAAAATATGAAATATACTGCTGTATTTTTGATGTTGTGGGTCTATATTTCTGCTGGAGGTCCTGGACATCTTGTTTAGACGCATGGCATCATGGTTTATATCAAATACCAACAGATAAAAAATCAATAAGTGACTGTTAGAAATCTTATAATGGGCCATGTTTGGATCTTCCAACCGTACAATAATCCAAACACAAACCTCAAAAACAACACAGAAATAGGTCACTGAGCACAAAACCAAGCCTCTGCTGGTCATTCCAGTCCTCTGACCTGAACCCTGTAGAACATGAGTGACCTGAAGAGAAGAAGCTGTGAATCTAAAGGGTCTGGAGTGATTCTGGATGAAGGAATGGTCTCTGATCTCTCGTCAGGTGTCTCTAACCTCATCAGGCGTTATAGGAGAAAACTCAGAGCTGTTAAACTGACAAACGGAGGATTCAAAAAGTATTGAATAAAAGGGTGCCATTAATTGTGTCCAACGTATATTTGAGAAAAACATTTATTTCATAATGATATTTCCCCCCATGTTCTTATTATCCAATGAAAGGTTAGATTTTTATGAATTTTTAAAATAAAAGATCAAAAGTATTAACAATGCAGATTAATTTTCACAGGCTTCTTTGATTAAATTTACCAAGGGTGCCAATATTTTTGGTCATGACTGTATGTGTGTGTGTGTGCACATATCTGTGTGTGTGTGTGTGTGTGTGTGTGTGTGTGTGTGTGTGAGGTTAATATATTCTGCGCATTTCTGCTGAGCACATTTAGCTCCACCACAGAAGCTCTCATTCTTTCATTAGAGTTTGCAAGACAAGAAAATCTTTGCACTAAAGGGAATACATTAAACCAAATGCATTTTCCTTCCAGCAAATCAATGCAGCTTGAGTTAAAAGAACGTAGAAAGTGCTGTTCCTGTCCAGAGAGAGCAGGCGCTCATGGGTACAGCGCTACGACGCTAACAGCTACAGTCGCGAGCGTTCCTGTACGCTAACAGCCGAGCGTGTCGCGTGAACGGAGGAGCGCTAACGACTGAGACATTTACAGACAGACAGACAGACAGACAGACGAGGCCTTTAGCGCCGCTCTCCATCACCTTTCATAAGTGCTGGTTTAGCCCAGACAGTAATGAGCGGTTTGAGCGTGAAGCTTTCACAGGGTTAACAGGATTAGAAGCCTCTGCCATTATCCTGTCAGCCGTGACGGACTCCGGCAAAGAGGATTGCAGCACAATGCAGATTCATCGAGCACGCTCTCTCCGCGCGTCACAGCGGTTATCCTAGCGTGCTTATGCCGCGCGGCGTTTGCGGAGCCGCAGTTATGTTCACGTAATTGAAGTGACGGCTTACAGCAGCACCTGAGTGAGGATTTCCAGCCCAAATCTCTCCGTGATTCACTTCACGCTCTGTTAGAGGCGTCAGATTTCCTCTTTAATGATGCCGCTGATTGTGTGAGAGGAACGCTAAATGATTCTCAGCGAGGGTGGGAATCGATTAAGAGTCTCTGCCGCACACTTACTGGCCAGATTTCTTCTGATAATCAGATTAATCGCGTGACCGCAGACGGCTGAGGCTCGGTGTTGTTTACTGTGACCTAAAACGCAGCGTGTTTGTAACCTTTGATTAACGGTTTTATGATGCTGACTCGACCCCAACATGTTTTAATTATACAGACGCGCTCGCACACACGGCTGATGAGATCACAGCCATCACTAGCACTTTAATTTCACAGAGTCATTTCAGTAGATTAGCAGCGGCTCTCTCTGTGTGTGTGTGTGTGTGTGTGTTTCCTCTTTTGCTTTATCTGGATTGAGATTATCTGTAATCTGGGTTTCTTTAATTCACTCGCTCTGGGTCAAATCCGTCCACCAAAATGAAAGAACCTGTTTTCCCGTCCGAGCCTCTCTATTGGCCGGATGCGTGATTGACAGCTGGTGGGCGGGGCTGTGTGGATAATATCTCCGAGGTTTTGTCGTCGTGTGAAGGTTGATACGACCCGTTTCAAAAGTCAATAAAATCATTGGCAGCTCAGACGCGGAGCGTGTTCAGAAACACGCGGCGGCTGATATTAGAGATGCTTTATCAGATCTTATAATAACTCTGTCCTGGCGTTTCTGCAGATAATCTGAGGGGCGTCTGTCAGCACCGCTGCTGATGGTCGCTAGGCTCTCTGTGCTCTCAGGAGCAGGTTGCTATGCGGTTGCTAGGGCATCAGGACACTGCTTTGATAATATGTTCACTTCCTTTAGTAAATCAGTCCTGTGAGGCTTCATCATCATCATTAAGACTTGTTGTTTATGTTGATTATGTTTGTTCTGTACAATAAAATGAATAATAATAGCGTTTTAGCATTTAATTTGGTTGATTGTCTGTCAATTATCTTATTGATTATTGATTAATCATGTGTTCATGGCTTCAGTCTGTGTGAGTTTTTTAAGACGAGACACCACAGATTAATAGAATAAAACTTAAACTAATACTGTAGATATATCACCATACTTCCCCTGTTTATTAATCACAGTGTTTTAAATTCATTTTAAATCCATTTTTATATCATTTCCTAGTCTTTACTCTTTTTTTTTATTCCTTGTTTTTATTGTTGTGATTATTTTTTTAATGACTATTTCACTTCCTTTTATGTAAAGCACTTTGAATGACCTCTGTGTATGAGATGCTATATCAATAAACCTGCCTTGCCTTGCATTAAGATGATTGTCTTGTATTACAAGCTTTCTTGAATGTTGTGCTGCTATGCACTAAAAATGAAAATATAAATCCAAACATTGGATAAAGCCAGGTTTAGACTTTTTGTTTGAGATTGTTTTGCACATATTAGTGTTAAAGGTTTTTACAGAGGGGATTTTGGATTTCTCTTTTTATCATTGTATATTGTAAAAAAAAAAAAATCCCACTTTCAGATCAGCTCAAGTCACTTTTATTTCAATAGCGCTTCATACAATAGAGGTTGTGTAAAAGTGGCTTTAGAGTGTTAAACATGACAATAGTGTGTCAATAATGCAAACAAAACTCTATTCTCTAAAAATGACAACAGTAAACGGCTTCTATGCTGAAAGTTAGTTCATTGTTGAACTTAAAAACATCAGTTTAGTTCCTGTCTTAAATTTTTAAATATAATCAAAGTCATTGCAACTTAAATTATATTAAACTAACTTTAGAAATCAAATTGAATCTAATATAAATTTTAAAAAAATGAAGTTTAAGTTGGTTGCATTTGTTTGATGATAATTTTTACAGTGCATAAATTAAAATATGAAGTTTATTGGCAAAAACCGAAAATGTTTTTTCATTGTGCGTTCCAGGTAATAACTGCAGTTGGGTTATTTTGATTAAGTAAAAATAACTAAAAAAAATACAGCTAACTAACACAATAAAAATATGATAAAAAAAAAACATGATTTTTGAAAAAAAAAATATGCATTTGCAAATAAACTCTTCATATATATATATATATATTGTCAACAGACAGAAGCCAAATACATTTTTGTTATGTTTTATGAATAAAATGCTGTATAATCAGTGTGAATGATTTATGATCAATACCCTCGGTAAAAACCTTCAGAATATAGAGAGGAATAAAGCTCTAAGTAAGTGCTGCCGAAGTGCAGAAAAAATCTCTTAGAGATATGTATTGAAATTGAAATCTACAGACGCAAGTAGATAAAGTGCACTAAAATAAACACTTAAAGGGTATGATGGATGTTTTCTTTCCACTAATCTGAAAAAAGACTAGAAAATAGACTCAACTCGCAAAGCTGGCCGGTGCGTGAGGCAGTGTTTTTATCTGTAGCGTCTGATCTGATCGCTCTGAGGAGAAAGTGTCTGTAAGCGTCTTGTCCTTCAGTGACGGCGGGACCGAGCGTAAATCACCGCACCGGACGGACCGTCCATTAGCGGCCGCGGCGGTAAATTCTCATTTGTGTCTCCAGCTGCTCTCAGCCTCACTGTGACCTCAGACGCGATGTTCAGCTCGACATCTTTACCCACCTGTGAGACGGCCTTCACGAGTTCAGCCGGCCGTAAAGATCTCTCTGAAACAAGTTTACTGAGCAGAAGCGTCTCAGAGCAGCTCGGATGAAATAAAACTGTAAGAAGTTGAGAAGGCAGCATGAGCACCGGAGGAGGCCAGCGGCGCGATAGCATCTCCGTCTGAATACCTGCATGTCATTATTTCAAGCAAGCCGCATGAATCGTGAACTCCATATAGATGTGCGGGTCCAAACTCAATCCCTTCCCCGGCGTCTCAGAGCTGGACATTAGCATAAAGACTCTGTAAAATGAAATATGAACAGTTGCAACATAAATCAAGTCAGTATGGTATAAACAGAGAGGAGCGTCACACACACAGCAGGGTTTGCTCACAGCGTTTTAAATTATTAGTTTGACTGATTCTCAAGCGTGTCATGATGTAAACCAAACCGTTCATTTATTCGATATAAATGGTCTGATCTGTTGGTTTGTGTTCATCAGGTAAATGAGATGAAGCACTAGGGCTGTGTGATATTTATCATGTATGATAATATCGTAACTGTTTTTGTAACGATGTGTGAACTGACGTTATTGAGTATACAACTCACTTTGCAAAAAACAAACAAAAACACATCGTGGGCGTCCAAAACACATTCACTGTGTGAGAATGCAGTTATAACACTATAATTCAAGTTATGAAAGCAAAAATTATCCCTGTTTGTTTCTATAGTTACCACACAAGCAACAGAGCCATTATCCTAAATATTAGCGTGTGAGCGTGATTGCAAATGTGATTTTAATTAATTTTATACAACAGTTCAAGAAGTTAATATTTACCGTGTTACATTTTAGACACAATATTATCGTTTTTGTTTGTTTGTTTTGCAAATGAAAATAGTTTCAAACAAAGCTGGAGCAGAAGATTCGTGCATCTCAGAGCAACACTGCAGTGAATCTGAATGAATCTGTTTTTGAACGAATCATTTGAGTCAGTGATTCAGTGATCCATTCATAAAGACAGTCGCTTGCTTCAGTTCTTAATGAATCAGTCATTTTGAACGATTCAATGATTCACTCATTAAGGCAGGGATTGCTGCCACCTGCTGGAGGTTTTAGTGTCATATTTGTTTATTCATAACAGGCCTAAACTGGCCAGGGTCCCAGCATAAAAACACACTCCACAAAATATCGTTTAATTATGGTTATCTAAAGATACGAGGTCAGTATCACACACCCCTATGAAGCACCTTTGATTTGCGGAGGATTCGCTCGCTGGATTAGACAAAAACAGCTGGCTTTGTTTACTGTGATGTAAACTCCGCTGATGTTGCGTGTCTTGAACACGGTTGATCACGCAGACGGACGTGATTCATAATGTGTGTGAGCAGGTCTGATCAAGCGTCTGGACTCATGAAGCAGGAGGATTGTGTGTGTTTTCCTCCCACATGTCCTTCTGCTCGTCTGTGGCCATCTTGGCTCCAGCCGTGCCGTGTTTACAGGGATCACCACACGTCTTCCAGATCCTTCCACAGACAGAGACTGCACTGCAGTAGTTAGGTTTATCAGTTAAACCCAGTGTTGGGGTAATGCAAGTTACGTGTCAAGTAACTAGTAAAGTAATGCTTACTTTAAAAAAAAAAATGCAGTGCAAATGACTTTATTTTCCCATGTTGAGAGAAATTGGGAATGAGGTGCAGAGGCTTGTCCTTTAGACTGAAGCGTATTACATTCACTTTTGGTGTGAAAGGGTCTTTACAGTTGCCAAAAACATAACTTTTGGAGTTTGAGCCCAGCCCAGGTGACAAAACACAAAACTAAGCTAACCCATAACTTTCCATAAAAAGTAACTAAGTAATGCAAGATTGTAATGCATGACTTTTAAAAGTAACTTTTACCCAACACTGGTTAAATCCCCATCGTGACAGCGTGTGTGAGTGAATGGGCTTCACTGAGAACCCAGCATAAATACTGTGAGTCACTGGTGCTTATGGTGTGAGGAATCGTGTTTTGGAGTAAAATCAGTGTTGAGTGTTTGCTGTTCAGTAACGCGGCCTCGAGTGGCCATCATATGCTGACAGCTCCTCCAGCACTGAAACACATGAAACCCTGTTAGCTAACCGCTCACTTACATAATCTGATACATTTCTGAATGAATCAGGACAGAGATGCGTCTCCCATCCGCTGCAGTCTCTGTCTGTGCTTCATGGAGACGCAGCTGCTGTTCTGATGAGAAATCAACACCAGGACAGGAATAAACTCTTCTCTCCTCCACGTGAGGGTTTGCTCTGCTGTGTGAATGCATGTTTCCAGCAGATCCTCAGGGCTTTAGTTCACTTTCTAATCGGCTTGACTAGTTAACCAGGTGCCGTACGTGGCCTTTAACCGGTCGGAGTTTCACAGATGCTCAGGCCGGATCTGTGACTTCTTGCTTACACGTCACTTTTCCCTGGTTTTGCAGTCAGTCGTGTTTCAGCAGAAATGCTGATCTTCATTATCTGAACAAAACAATAAAACAGCAGACGCTCCGTCAGGGAGGAAAGGGTTAACAGCTCCACCACGCCGTCTGTTATTACACAGCTCAGTGAGGCACACACACACTGCTGCAGACGTGTGTGTGTGTGTGTGTGTGTGTGTGTGTGTGTGTGTTTCTGTCAGGGTCAGGCGTGTGCTGATGTTGGACTGAAGCCCAGGTGTGTGTCAGTGCAGGTGAAGCTGACTGATTGTAATATTTATATGGATCAATAGTGTGAGAGAATGATTTTCAGATGAAAGGTGACTGTGACGCTGGGGAAGTAATGTCCCGTGACTGAATCAGTGAATCAGGGCGACTGGAACCTGGGTTTGTCTGTGTGTTGTGCTGATTCAGACTGAGAGCGGAGATCTGAAAGCAGCATCAGACGATCTCTGAGCTTCTGAGGCTCTGATGGCCCTCATCATCATCATCTACCATCATACATGAACATCAGAACATACAGTAGAAACATGACAAAAGAGACTGTACTATTAAAACAGGATCAGTGCAGTGCTAATATTGACTGATACTGATATTAAAATCCATGTCACACATTCCTAAGGTGTGTGTGTGTGTGTGTGTGTGTGTGTGTGTGTGTGTGTGTGTGTGTGTGTGTGTGTGTGTGTGTGTGTGTGTGTTCGTCCTTTTTGACATCCCCACTGCAGATAATGTTCACCTACATGCGAATGATATTGAACTGAACAAGCAGACGCCCTAAAGTGTGTGTGTGTGTGTGTGTGTGTGTGTGTGTGTGTGTGTGTGTTACACAGTGAATGTTTGTCTCTGGTCACACAGATCAAACTTTAACCAGAACGACACCAGCGGCCATGTGGACACACTGGCTGGAAAACTCATTACCGCTGGCCTAGATTCATACACACACACACACACACACACACACGTATAATCCGCAGCCTGCGGCAGCAGCAGCACAGAGGAGCCGAGCTTCAGATAAACGGGGAATAATGCGTCAGATCTGCAGCTCTTCAGAGCGATTGTGTCTCTGGATAAACGAGTGTGAACACAAACTCATTCTGACGCTCGTTTGTATTCAGAGTTGAGCAGAATCGTCGCCATGGCGACAGGCTCGTTTTCTCTCCCGGAGAATGACTGTTGTGTTAATTATCAATAGTAATCAATAATCAGGTCAGAGCGGTGTGACGCGTCCTCGCTCTCGCGCCGTAACATCTGCAGATGAGCTGCTTGTTATTTAAAGCGTTTTACAGCTTTGGAGAGAGAATCAGGGAATCATGGGAAATCACTGTTCACTGACCTCAAACGGATCCATGAACACAAACAACATTTAACATGATATGAGTCACAGATTACTGACTGCCGTTCACAAACACCTGCTGCCTTCGCTCTGGAGCTTGATAGTGTTATTGTAGATGGATGCTATTTTTAGCAGTTGTTTTATATTTTACAGTTCTGTTTAAAAATGATGCCGTATTTTGTAGCTTTATAGTCCTTTTATAGCTGTATTTGAACATAATTTTATTTTAGCTGTATTTTTAAAAGTTATTTTGAGTTTTATTATTGTATTTTAAAGTGACTTTATTTTGTAGTAGTAGAGTTTTGTATAGCTTTAATTTTCAGTTATTTTAAATTTAATGTAGTTTTTGGTTTAATAATAAGTTGTGTTATATAAATGATATTGACCACAGACACCCTGAGCATTCATTCTCTTTATTTATGATCATTTTTCCAGTTGAGCACATCCCCGTCAGGAGCTTTTGTCAGATTAAACTCTCAGTGTGGAACAATACAGCTACTAAACACACACACACACACACACACACACACACGTGTGTGTGCAGGTGAAGGCCGCAGTGTGTCGTCTGAACACACTGCGCATGGTTTCATTACAGTGGTCAGTGTCACGCTTGAGCCGCTCCGTCTGTCCTGGAGGGTTTGACTCTCACTGAGCAGTGTGAAAGAGTGTGTGTGTGCGCGTGTGTGTGTGTGTGTGTGTGTGTGTGTGTGTGTGTGTGTGTGTGTGTGCGTGCGTGTGTGTGTGCGTGTGTGTGTGCGTGCGTGTGTGCGTGTGTGTGTGTACCGGAGGCTTTAACAGCAGAAATGAGCAGTTGTGTTTGTGTACATTCACTTATATTTTTTTATTAAACTCTCTAAATCATGCCTCTGTGGTACCCAGAATGCCTCTTTAAGGGAAAAATCACCTTTACCTTTATTCAAACCTGTTTAATCCTGATTGTCCGTTCGGTGTCTGTGAGTTCAGATGTTATTTCTCCTTGTTTTGATTGGCCAACTTTGTTAAATATTTTCATGATGGATATTTTTTATGTCCATCAGTTATTAGTTAATGATGACAGAACTGTCATTTATGGATGAATTTTTCTTGATGAAACTACAATAAGATAAGATGGCATCAGATATTTATACACTCAGTGTTGTGATTGACAGGAGGGTGGAGCTCCAGGATGTGTGACATGTAGGCAGGGCTTTAATCAGGACATCTTAAGAATCATTTCTCACAGGAAGCACACGAGAAGAAGAGCAGCTTAATGCTTGAGTGATCAGAATTATTATTTCATGAGATGTGCTGCGGATCAGTCGCCTCTGCGGATCTGAGTGTTTGTGTGTCAGATACTGTAGTGTTATACTACACAACACTCACGCTAGTGTTATATTTACACAACACTCACGCTAGTGTTATATTTACACAACACACACGCTAGTGTTATACTACACAACACTCACGCTAGTGTTATACTACACAACACTCACACTACTGTTATACTACACAACACACACGCTAGTGTTATACTACACAACACACACGCTAGTGTTATACTACACAACACTCACGCTAGTGTTATACTACACAACACTCACACTACTGTTATACTACACAACACACACGCTAGTGTTATACTACACAACACACACGCTAGTGTTATACTACACAACACTCACGCTAGTGTTATACTACACAACACTCACGCTAGTGTTATACTACACAACACTCACGCTAGTGTTATACTACACAACACACACGCTAGTGTTATACTACACAACACTCACGCTAGTGTTATACTACACAACACTCACACTACTGTTATACTACACAACACACACACTAGTGTTATATTATACACAACACTCACATTATTCTTATATACTACACAACACTCACACTAGTGTTAAACTACACAACACTCACGCTAGTGTTAAACTACACAACACTCACGCTAGTGTTATACTACACATCACTCACACTAGTGTTATACTACACAACACTCACACTAGTGTTATATACTACACAACACACATTATTGTTATATACTACACAACACTCACACTAGTGTTATATTACACAACACTCACACTAGTGTTATACTACACAACACTCACACTAGTGTTATATACTACACAACACACATTATTGCAGCAGGCGCAGTGATATTACGCAGCGCCTGAAAGTAGTCCCCGGCTAGGTAACTAGTTATAATATAGCTGGGGACTACTTTCAGGCGCTGCGTAATATCACTGCGCCTGCTGCGGCCATGTTACGGCAGCAAAGTTCCTTGATTATTACACCGGAATGAGAGTATAGTTCCTAGCCAAATAGGACTAGAAAATCACAACTTTTCATTTTCCGCCGGTCTTAGTACACGATATAACTACAGAAGAGTCAAGTTTTAAATAGGAAAACTATCGAAACTCTTTGATCGTTTTTGAACGCGATGCTACTGGTCTAATCGGATTCAATGATCTATGCTAAGCTATGCTAAAAGTCCTATCGCCAGATCCAGAGATCGGCTGAATGGATTCAAAAACGGTAAAACTCAACTTATTAACTCTGGGGGAGTTGGACAATGAGCCTATTTCCAAAAAAAGTGGAGTGTTCCTTTAAAGGTATTCACGACAACCCGTCAAAATAAAAGTTTATCTTAAAGATATTGTGCCAGAAATATATTACTATTATTTAGTAGAATGTATGTGATACTATTACTACCGTTGAAAAAAATTTATAAATATTTATTTTTAAAGAAATAATCACACTATTTCTTCCATATTTAAATTTTAATAGTAAATCCCCTTTTACCCTCCTCTTTACCAAAAAAATAAAATTTCTAAATTTCATTATTTAAAAGACTAATTAAATTTGGGTGAATCTTGCTTACTGTTTTTCATACTTTTATTGCTTGCGGAAAAACTTGAAACACAATTTAAATAAGTATAAAGAATGGCATTGATTTTTGTACATTTTATTTTTGTTTGATTTTATTATTAAAAATGTTTTTTAATTAGCATGTGGTACCGAAATTGGTACCGAGAACCGTGGATTTTCACTGGTATCGGTTCCCGAATACTGAAATTTTGGTACCGTGACAACACTAACACTCAGTGTTGTGATTGACAGGAGGGTGGAGCTCCAGGATGTGTGACATGTAGGCGGGGCTTTAATCAGGACATCTTAAGAGTCATTTCTCACAGGAAGCACACGAGAAGAAGAGCAGCTTAATGCTTGAGTGATCAGAATTATTATTTCATGAGATGTGCTGCGGATCAGTCGCCTCTGCGGATCTGAGTGTTTGTGTGTCAGATACTGTAGTGTTATACTACACAACACTCACGCTAGTGTTATATTTACACAACACACACGCTAGTGTTATACTACACAACACTCACGCTAGTGTTATACTACACAACACTCACGCTAGTGTTATACTACACAACACTCACGCTAGTGTTATACTACACAACACTCACACAAGCATTATATACTACACAACACTCACACTAGTGTTATACTACACAACACTCACACTAGCATTATATACTACACAACACTCACACTAGTGTTATACTACACAACACACACACACACACACACACACACACACACACACACACACACACACACACTAGTGTTATACTACACAACACTCAAACTAGTGTTATACTACACAACACTCACACTAGTGTTATACTACACAACACACACACACTAGTGTTATACTACACAACACTCAAACTAGTGTTATACTACACAACACACACACACTAGTGTTATACTACACAACACTCACACTAGTGTTATATACTACACACACACACACACACACTAGTGTTATACTACACAACACTCACACTAGCATACTATACTACACAACACTCACACACACTAGTGTTATACTACACAACACTCACACTAGCATACTATACTACACAACACTCACACTAGCATACTATACTACACAACACTCACACTAGTGTTATACTACACAACACTCACACTAGTGTTATACTACACAACACTCACACTAGTGTTATATACCACACACACACACACACACACACACACACACACACACACACACACACACACACACACACACACACACACACACACACACACTAGTGTTATACTACACAACACTCACACTAGCATACTATACTACACAACACTCACACTAGTGTTATACTACACAACACTCACACTAGTGTTATATACTACACACACACACACACACACACACACTAGTGTTATACTACACAACACTCACACTAGCATACTATACTACACAACACTCACACTAGTGTTATACTACACAACACTCACGCTAGTGTTATACTATACAACACTCACACTACTGTTATACTACACAACACTCACACTAGTGTTATACTACACAACACACACACTAGTGTTATACTACACAACACTCACACTAGTGTTATACTACACAACACTCACACTAGTGTTATATACTACACAACACTCACACTAGTGTTATACTACACATCACTCACACTAGTGTTATACTACACAACACTCACGCTAGTGTTATACTATACAACACTCACACTACTGTTATACTACACAACACACACACTAGTGTTATACTACACAACACTCACACTAGTGTTATACTACACAACACTCACACTAGTGTTATATACTACACAACACTCACACTAGTGTTATACTACACAACACTCACACTAGCATTATATACTACACAACACTCACACTAGTGTTATACTACACAACACTCACACTAGTGTTATACTACACAACACTCACACTAGCATTATATACTACACATCACTCACACTAGTGTTATACTACACAACACTCACACTAGTGTTATATACTACACACACACACACACACACACACACACTAGTGTTATACTACACAACACTCACACTAGTGTTATACTACACAACACTCACGCTAGTGTTATACTACACAACACTCACACTACTGTTATACTACACAACACTCACACTAGTGTTATACTACACAGCACTCACACTAGCATTATATACTACACAACACTCACACTAGTGTTATACTACACAGCACTCACACTAGTGTTATACTACACAACACTCACACTAGCATTATATACTACACATCACTCACACTAGTGTTATACTACACAACACTCACACTAGTGTTATATACTACACACACACACACACACACACACACACACACACTAGTGTTATACTACACAACACTCACACTAGTGTTATACTACACAACACTCACGCTAGTGTTATACTACACAACACTCACACTACTGTTATACTACACAACACTCACACTAGTGTTATACTACACAGCACTCACACTAGCATTATATACTACACATCACTCACACTAGTTTTATACTACACAACACACACACTAGTGTTATACTACACAACACTCACACTAGTGTTATACTACACAACACTCACACTAGTGTTATACTACACAACACTCACACTAGTGTTATACTACACAACACTCACACTAGCATTATATACTACACAACACTCACACTTGACCTCATATGTCACAGAAATATAATCCCCACAGGAACAATGTTAGAACCATCCTAATCCTATGCAGTGTTTAATAAACAGCTGTTTTATTAAATTCTTCTGAGGTGAAATTCAGTGCAGTCCTGTATCGGGATACATATCGTATCGTGACTTGGCCTACACAACACACACTAGCGTACTATACTACACAACACTCACACTAGCGTACTATACCACACAACACTCACACTAGCGTACTATACCACACAACACTCACACTAGCGTATTATACTACACAACACTCACATTAGCATACTATACCACACAACACTCACACTAGCGTACTATACCACACAACACTCACACTAGCGTATTATACTACACAACACTCACATTAGCATACTATACCACACAACACTCTCATTAGTGTACCACACAACACTCACACTAGCGTACTATACCACACAACACTCACACTAGAGTACTATACCACACAACACTCACACTAGAGTACTATACTACACAACACTCACACTAGAGTACTATACCACACAACACTCACACTAGCGTACTATACTACACAACACACACACTAGCGTACTAGTGTTACAACACTCACACTAGTGTACTATACTACACAACACTCACATTAGTGTACTACACAACACTCACAGTATGCTAGTATGTTATTCTTAATTAAATGCAGTGTGCTTGTTATGAATGAACTGGAAGTGATATCAGCCATGATTTTTGACATGGCTTTTTGACTCATTACAACAGTACTCTATAAAAATGTAAATGAATATATGTTTAACTGAGGTTGTGTAATGGCTGTTTTCAGTGATTATCAGTCTTCATCTTGATCATCTCCCTCACCGAAGTGCTTGGATGTTCATCTGTGTGTTTTTGCTCAGAAATGCGTCACTGATGGCGTCTGTCATAAATTTTTCACCCATAGTTCCACAGGGACAGAAAACGCTCCAAATATCAATACTGTTTATATGTCATGTTTGGCTTCAGCTGGTTTCTCAGTGTGACACCGTTGCTTCTGCAGGTTCATTTGCTGCATTTGTGGATTGGAGAAATGAGATGAAATGAGAGTCTGTTTATTTTTCAGAGTGAGGATTCATGACGTGCGTCTAGAAGATGAAGGATGGAAATGTTCTCTAGCTCAGTATGTGAATGCAAACACTTAACTACACACACTTATTTCACACCTAACCGTGTTTCAAACTGCGCCACAATGTCTGGATGCAGTAGTGTACATTAGTGTAAGCCGTCTTCTGTGGTCAGTTTTCTCTTTCACTTCAGCTGCTGTCATGATGGAGCAAGGATCTGAGTAAGTTAAGGTGCTGATATGTTTATAGTTTGATACCTGAATAACAACACAACTGGTTTAATAGTGCAGTAACTGTAAACCAAATCATTCTGCTGTCATGTCAACATTAATGACTTAAACATAAAAAAGAAAGAAAATGCTTTGAAGAATGCTAGGAACCAAACAATGATGAAGCCAGTTGATGTCATCTTTTGTGTTTCACTGAGGAAAGAAGGAATTTCATACGTGTTAAGGAGAGTAAATGATGATTTTTGGGTGAACTATCATCCTACAGAGGATGCAGTCATGGATCATCAGTGTAAATCACAGGAAGAGTCATGTGTGTAAAGCTTGTTCTAACGCTGTCACGCTCTGAAAGAGAGCTGCGCAACCAAACACAATCTCATTATAATAAACAGTTCAAATACAAGCCATTCTTCCTGTATATCGAGCGGAGTAATCAGTAATAATGCTGACGGTGTTATTTGAGAGTGTGAGTCACTCGTGAACAGTAGTGCACACGTCACCGACCCCGGCCCCAGCGATCCAACACCAAACCTGCGCAGCGGTAATGAAATTCTGTCTGTTTGAAGAATTATGCCTTTGGTTTTTCAGGAAACACACTGAGAAACACTGAATAAATGAATGAGAATTAAAGGAGAATGTGATGCTGAGAGGCATGTGACCTGCAGCAGCTGACAACTTTACAGTGTGCTCACACACACACGCGCGCACACACACACACACACACACACACACACACACACACACACACACACACACACACACACACACACACACACACAGAGCGTGTGCTAATCGATACAGCCCTTCCTGTTTGATTAAACACGGTCAGTGAGTTGTCCCGCTCCGCTGCTCCAGCCAATCACACGCTGCTCTGTGGTGGGTTCTTATGCTGTTAACACACTCTGATTGGCCGAGGCCTCGGACCTCAGGCGCCGCTAATGAAGGCCTGCTGCCATAACATCCCTGCGTGAGTGTGAGCGGATATTAATGAGTCCAGTCATCAGACGTGAACACAATCACAAACCTCAGGCAGGTGCTTGTGTGTGTGTGTGTGTGTGTGTGTGTGTGTATCTCTCGCTCTGCCTGCAAGTCAGTGAACAAATGCTAATGAAATTGAGAAACCCACTCGGGAAGGAAGTGTCTCTTCCTGAATGACTCATGAAATTGACTTTCATAAATCCAGATCTCGTGCCGTCAGATTTCCCAGCTGAACATCACACGTGAAGAAGTTCCCTGTTTTGAGAAGATCTTTGTGTTTGTTCAAGGCTGATGGGTTTGTTTAAGCATGAGATGATGTTGAGATCTCTCAGTATTTGTCAGAGGGGTTGTGATATGAAGACCTGATAAACGAGGACGGCCCTCGACGCTGTGAGAAGATCACAGACCTCTTCACTCCAAACACAGTGAGCTGTAAACACATTAGATCTGCTTCTAATTCTTATTCTTACACATAAGATTCGATCTGAGGAGTCAAAGCTGTGTTCTGCTCTTAATGTCCCAAATGTCTTTCTGTGCATTGCTGATTAGTGATTAGATTGAGTTTGATGTCCATTAATGCTGGGTCATCTTCATACAGACCTGAGGGACACCTGCATATTTAATGCACCATTAATTCTCTTTGAGATTTACTCTAAAATAATTGACACTGATTTTAAACGTTAATCTGGTTTATTACATGCTCCAGCAGGTTTATCCTGATGTGTTTTATTCCTCCGTACGCTGAGTGGAGTTTCTCAGACGATGACCAGCGTTTCTTCATCTCAGAAATGATTCTCCAGGTGTTTGTTTGCTTGACGCCGCAGGGCTAAACTATCACTCACGGCTGAAGCAAACTGTGTTTAACGTTAGAGTCAAAGACAGTCCAAATGAAGATGTTCGACTGTTCTGTTTCAGAGGCAACGGTTAGGCTTCGCTTGAGCAATTCATTTGAATGTAATGCATGAGAACGTGTTAGTTACTGGATGGGTGTGTGTGTGTGTGTGTGTGTGTGTGTGTTAGTCGTTGGGTTTACAGTGTATCGAGTGTTGGTTTAAAGGTCAGAGATGATGCTGGAAAGGTAATTGAAATTCCGCAGCTCATGATTCCTGTGAAAGTTTTCCCGTCTCCTTCTGACTTCCTTCTTCTCTCTGTGAACTTTAATCTCTCCCACTTAAAGTGGCTGTATCTCAAACGCTTCTGCGATTATGAATCGGGAATCATGGGAGTAAGTCAGTGGGAGTGAGCAATTGTGTCCGTGATCCGCCTTTTTCCTTTGAAATGGAAAATGAACATCAGTCTTTGACTGGATAATCCTCTTTCAATAAAACAGAGTCCATTTAGAAAGCTTTTAGCAAATCAGCCATCTATTCTCAAAGACTTCAGAAGGACAAACCAAACAGCTGACACCATTGAGACGGAGTTCAGCAGACATTATGAGCTTTACTGCGCAGCACCTGCTCTCTTTTACATAATGCCTGTAAATACAGAGGATCGGAGCGGAGCTGTCTGAACACACGTGAGCGATGAGCCGGCCGCTCCTGTGACAGCGCAATGAAATGACGGCATTTATGTCCGTTTACAGCCTCGCTGTCTGTCCCACGGCCCATGAACCCACTCATTAAACTCCATGTCAGGACAATGAAACGCAGCGTTTATTAATGAGGGGCCGTTTGGACCAGGCCCTCGCTGTGCGGCTGCAGTTTTAGCTGCTTTTGTCTGGAGAACAGACTCTTATCGTGTGATTTATGACCAGCGAGAGATTCCCAAAGTGCTGATTCACCTTTAGATGAATCCACACTGATAAATCTTTATTCATTTTTCACCGGACCGGAGCCGCCACAATAAGGACGGGAACAGATCGGTAATGCGGCGCGTCTGTAGTTTATTCTGCGGATTATGAAAAATGAATTGGTATTCTACATGTACATCTATTAAACAAGATTCTTATCTTGCTCTCCTTCTCGAGGTTTAACCGCTGGCTGTGCTTGAGTGTGGGCCCTCAGGGACCCAGCGGAGAGCCGGGTTTGGAGGTTAAAGGTCGCTCATATAACCGGCTCCTGCAAACTCTTTCATTTCGTTTCTGTCTGATGCATCACTCGTGACATATCGTGAACTGTGTGGTGCATCAGAATTGCTTCAATCAAACACAAGATGCTTTTTGTTCAGACGCCGGCTGTGACTCAGAAATTGGACGCTTGCTTTTGTCACACGCTTTCAAATTGGCCAGTTTCTCAGGAACTCGGAAAAGCAGGAATCCAGAGACCAGAGCAAAATCAATACGAGAATCGGCCGGTGAAACGTGAGGACTGAAGAACACTCTCATTCCCTCCAGCGCAGGTGTGTGCGATTCGCTCAGATGATGAGGAAGAAACCACGGCTTAGAAACTGTGTTTGATTGTGTTTGCGTTTCAGATGCTGTTTAATGCGTGTGTGTGTTTTCCTCTTTCACTTTAAATAAATATATATATTAAAAATAATGCAGAGAGAACAATAGACGGACAGACAGATGAGTCCAGGTTTAAACACTGAAGACTGCTTCTGGTTCTCAGTGGGTTCTTCTAAATGCAGCTTTCATGTGTTTTTGGACGTAATGAATCATTTGTGCTAGAATAGATTTCTGAAATAACTCGTCTCTGAAATAATGTCCGTGCGCTCGGTTCTTATCGCATGAAAGTTATTCATCTGCTTTGATTTGATTTGATTTTGCTCAGTTCTCCGGTTCCTGGGGCTCTGGCTTCACACCCACCTGCTCTCTGGAGTTCAGATGCTGAATCTAATTACAAAAACAGAAGACAAAATTCAGTTCCTGCAGCATGAGAGATGAGAGCCGCTCCACATTATCTATTCAATGTGAGAAATGAACAAAAGATTCAGCGTCTTTGTTCATCCTGTACGGAAAAAAGGCCCTTGAGGGAATCTCAGAAGTTCTGTCAAAGCTTTATGAGTCCCAGACGCAGAGAAACATCAGTCTCTGCTTCATCAGCGGAGAACGTGAGCGAGTCCTAGAGACGAGTGTGTTTAGTCACACCGGAGCATGCTCCTCAGCGCCTTTGAGCTTCACCAACCTGAGGACATGATGAAGAGATCCGGAGAAGAAGAGTCGCGTCCGTTACAGCAGATTTAACCAGCAATTACTGGAGAAACATTATTTAGATTCAGGGTTGGACAAAATCTGTCTGTCTATCTATCTATCTATCTTTCTGTCTATCTATCGTTCCATCTATCATTGTGTCATTCTGTGTATCATTCTATGGTTCTATATATTGTTCTATTGTTGACTTTATCAAGCCAATGGACCCTTTTCATCATTGTAAATCCGAGGTCAAAAATTTGACTTCATCTCTCTTCTTTTTGCCATTATCAGTCTCTCAATTTTTTTCCTTTTATTGGAAGTCATGAAAACACTATCATGGAGTGTTTCTTTTGCTATTTGAGCAAATGGGAATGCAGAAAATATATTTGTGGTACTCTCCCATTCGCTGCTCTTTATGGTAACCAACTTTAACGACTTTCACTTCTGAGAAACACAGAAACGGGAAAAAGGTCCATGTTTGCTGTCTTAATTCATATTGAGTCCAAATTGGGCTTTCAAAGGCGTCCTCTGTTCTGAATGGAGCGCAACCCTGTTTGCATCTCTGATTATTATGTTAGGTGTTTAATTAGTTAAGGGTTTGTATGAAACCTTGTGGCAGGAATCTTCAGTTCAGTCCGTGTGAGTTCACTGTCATTTCAGCAGGAATCTTTGCAGCGGTGTTTGTGATCAGTGACGTTTGACTGCGACTGATGCCACTATAAACACACGCAGGACGCCTGTTCAGCTTTAATCACAGCACAAACACTAATAGCTGAGAGTGTGTGTGTGTGTGTGTGTGTGTGTGTGTGTGTGTGTGTGTTTCCATTCTCTGCTGTGATTGATGTGCTTATAAGCATACTTTAACTCCGTCAGGATTGTTCAGGCAGTTGTGGGAATACGCAGCAGTAATAAATTCATCATGACTCCACAATCTATCAGGCCACATTTAATTAATGCTGTTTTAAGGATTCAACGCCACACGGCACATGAGAAACTGCAGCATCTGCATTATAATCACGGGCTTCTCTTATTGAAGACGTACATCACGGAAGCAGCTGGAGTGTGATGCTGTATGGAAACACTGAGAGACGAGCTGAAGGTGTGTTTCTGTCACGCAGCCAGGCTTTCATTTCCACTCAGATGAAGCTGTGAGTGCTGTTGAGCTTTGACCCGCCGGTGACCATCACTTCATCACAGTTCATGCTATTTCAGTGCTTTTGAGTCGGTTTGCTCTAAAAGCGATTGACTGCTGGCAGACGGAGCTTTAGAAGCCGGGCTGGAATCATCTGTGATTTTTGTGTTTCTGTCTGG
>CM071952.1:29812500-29825000 GCA_036784905.1 Acrossocheilus fasciatus | reverse complement strand
AGTGTGGAGTCAGATTTTTTCATGTTTTTAAAAAAGAAGTCTCTTCTGCTCACCAGGGCTGCATTTAATTAATCAAAAATACAGTAAAACAATGAAATATTTTTACAAAAAAAAAAAAAAAAAAAACTTTTCTATGTGAATATGTGTTAAAGTGTAATTTATTTCTGTGATGCGCAGCTGTATTTTCAGCATCATTACTCCAGTCTTCAGAGTCACATGATCTTCAGAAATCATTCTAATATACTGATTTACTGCTCAACAAACATTTCTGATTATTATCAATGTTGAAAACAGTTGTGCTGCTCAATATTTTTGTGGAAACTGTGATGCATTTTATTTTTCAGGATCCACAGATGAATAGAAAGTTCAAAAGAACCATTTATTTGACAGAAATGTGAGTGTATGTTGGTCAGTGTTATTTATGTGCTCTACACAGTGATTTCAGTGCAGTTTTACAGATAAATACTGTGTTGCTAATGACTCTAGCTCATCGTTGAACACACTGGGCAGAGTGTGTGATAATGATCCGTTCACACGTGAGGGTCACATCAGTCTCCTCAGTTCATTTGGGTGGCGGGAAGACGGATCACTAGCATTTGGATCACTGTGTCTCGTTCGTGTGTTAGTTGACGTACATTAGCAGTTTTTGCTGTACTATTTAAAGGGTCAAGCATGCTGATAGAAGCCATGTGTGTTAAGTATCAGAATAATGAAAGTCTTTCATCTCATGGTTTGTCCTTGAATAGATCTGCTGTAGACCATCACAACTATTGATTCCTTCATTGATGGGACTGTGTGTGTGTGTGTGTGTGTGTGTGTGTGTGTGTGTGTGTCTGTCTGTGTACCTACTTAACCAGACAAATTTGTACCCAGAAATTAACTAAACCTGAACAAATCTACCAAATCCTTCATTTGGGGGATGTCCTTACTTGTAAGAACAGTATAACAATAAAGTAAATAAACTGTTTAAAATAAAGTTTGATGAGTTAGTGTGTGGGTTAGTGTTAGGGTTACAGTATTACTGTGTAACTAGCTGTATGAAAAAAATGAAATGTCTCCATTTAGATAGCTGAGTAAAAGTGTGTGTGTGTGTGTGTGTGTGAGAGAGAGAGAGAGGTTTTACCCTCATTGTGTAACTAAATGTGCTCGTTATGACATAAAAGCTGAATTCTTCATCAGCAGACAATCTCAATGACGAAACAGATTCTGAAACATTATAAATAATGAAAATGTACAAATGCTAAAAGGTTTGTGTGAGAGTTTAGAGGAAACATCGTCAGCTCAAAAATTTAGCTTTATACTATATATTATAATAAGCTGTAGTATAATGCCTTACACGTAGTGTAGAAATGCTGAAAGGGCTGTGAGTAGAGAATAAAAAAATTATTAGTTCAGTGTAAAAGCAATAGAAGTCAACAAAAATCTCTATAAAATATACATATCTGTGTGTGCGTGCTGATATCATGTTTGCTCTGGAAAAAAAGAAAAACTTTTCTTAATGAGAATATTCCAGTAAAACTGGTGAATGGTAAAACATTTTTAAACCAGATTCATCTGCTGACTGTTTCTACTCAAGAGACACCTGGCAGAAGACAAAATATTATATGATCCATATTGAATATACTATCATCCATGAACTCAATATGAGTGTGAGATGTTTATTGTAGTGTCCGTGACCCGTACGTTTCTGAAGAGTGTTTTTGAAGCCCAAAGTGGGCGGAGCCAGCCGTCACCATCTTGGCAGCGTGTCACTCCCGGATAACCGAAAATGGGCAAAGAGGCAGGATGTGGGTGGAGCTGGTTGCTGAAACCACGCCCGCTTAGCTTGACAGTAGTGACAGCAGTGGCAATCCACTTGTCACTCAAGTGACTACATACTCTTAATTATGCAGAACTTGTTACGTGAGACAGGTTGAGCAGTGAAACAGCAAGATTGTGTGCAGTGAGACAGGTTAAGCAGTGGGACAGGTTGAGCAGTGAGACAGCAATGAGACAGGTTGAGCAGTGAGACAGCAGGTTTGTGTGCAGTGAGACAGGTTGAGGAGTGAGACAGCAGGTTTGTGTGCAGTGAGACAGGTTGAGCAGTGAGACAGCAGTAAGATGGATTGAGCAGTGAAACAGGTTGATCAGTGAGAGGTTGAGCAGTGAGACAGCAGTGAGACGGGTTGAGCAGTGAGACGGGTTAAGCAGTGTGACAGCAGTGAGACAGTTGAGCAGTGAGATGTTGAGCAGTGAGACAGGTTGAGCAGTGAGACAGCAGGTTTGTGAGCAGTGAGACAGCAGTGAGACGGGTAGAGCAATGAGAGGTTGAGCAGTGAGACAGGTTGAGCAGTGGGACAGCAGTGAGACGGGTTGAGCAGTGAGATGGGTTAAGCAGTGTGACAGCAGTGAGACAGGTTGAGCAGTGAGACAGCAGGTTTGTGAGCAGTGAGACAGTTGAGCAGTGAGACAGGTTGAGCAGTGAGACAGCAGTGAGAGGTTGAGCAGTGAGACAGCAGGTTTGTGAGCAGTGAGACAGGTTGAGCAGTGAGAGGTTGAGTAGTGAGGGGTTGAGCAGTGAGGGGTTGAGCAGTGAGACAGCAGGTTTGTGAGCAGCGAGACAGGTTGAGCAGTGAGAGGTTGAGCAGTGAGACAGCAGTGAGAGGTTGAGCAGTGAGACAGCAGTGAGACGGATTGAGCAGTGAGACAGCAGTGAGACAGGTTGAGCAGTGAGAGGTTGAGCAGGGAAACAGGTTGAGCAGTGAGAGGTTGAGCAGTGAGAGGTTGAGCAATGAGACAGCAGTGAGGGGTTGAGCAGTGAGACAGCAGTGAGGGGTTGAGCAGTGAGACAGCAGTGAGAGGTTGAGCAGTGAGACAGGTTGAGCAGTGAGACAGCAGTGAGAGGTTGAGCAGTGAGACAGGTTGAGCAGTGAGAGGTTGAGAAGTGAGACAGGTTGAGCAGTGAGAGGTTGAGCAGTGAGACAGCAGTGAGGGGTTGAGCAGTGAGACAGGTTGAGCAGTGAGACAGCAGTGAGATGTTGAGCAGTGAGACAGGTTGAGCAGTGAGACAGCAGTGAGGGGTTGAGCAGTGAGAGGTTGAGCAGTGAGACAGCAGTGAGGGGTTGAGCAGTGAGACAGCAGTGAGAGGTTGAGCAGTGAGACAGCAGTGAGGGGTTGAGCAGTGAGAGGTTGAGCAGTGAGACAGGTTGACCAGTGAGAGGTTGAGCAGTGAGACAGGTTGACCAGTGAGAGGTTGAGCAGTGAGAGGTTGAGCAGTGAGACAGGTTGACCAGTGAGAGGTTGAGCAGTGAGACAGCAGTGAGGGGTTGAGCAGTGAGACAGCAGTGAGAGGTTGAGCAGTGAGACAGGTTGAGCAGTGAGACAGCAGTGAGGGGTTGAGCAGTGAGAGGTTGAGCAGTGAGAGGTTGAGAAGTGAGACAGGTTGAGCAGTGAGACAGCAGTGAGGGGTTGAGCAGTGAGACAGCAGTGAGAGGTTGAGCAGTGAGAGGTTGAGAAGTGAGACAGGTTGAGCAGTGAGACAGCAGTGAGGGGTTTAGCAGTGAGACAGCAGTGAGAGGTTGAGCAGTGAGACAGATTGAGCAGTGAGACAGCAGTGAGGGGTTGAGCAGTGAGAGGTTGAGCAGTGAGACAGGTTGAGCAGTGAGACAGCAGTGAGGGGTTGAGCAGTGAGAGGTTGTGCAGTGAGACAGGTTGAGCAGTGAGACAGCAGTGAGGGGTTGAGCAGTGAGACAGCAGTGAGGGGTTGAGCAGTGAGACAGCAGTGAGGGGTTGAGCAGTGAGAGGTTGAGCAGTGAGACAGCAGTGAGGGGTTGAGCAGTGAGAGGTTGAGCAGTGAGACAGGTTGAGCAGTGAGGGGTTGAGTAGTGAGAGGTTGAGCAGTGAGACAGCAGTGAGGGGTTGAGCAGTGAGACAGCAGTGAGAGGTTGAGCAGTGAGAGGTTGAGAAGTGAGACAGGTTGAGCAGTGAGACAGCAGTGAGGGGTTGAGCAGTGAGACAGCAGTGAGAGGTTGAGCAGTGAGAGGTTGAGAAGTGAGACAGGTTGAGCAGTGAGACAGCAGTGAGGGGTTGAGCAGTGAGACAGCAGTGAGAGGTTGAGCAGTGAGACAGGTTGAGCAGTGAGACAGCAGTTAGGGGTTGAGCAGTGAGAGGTTGTGCAGTGAGACAGGTTGAGCAGTGAGACAGCAGTGAGGGGTTGAGCAGTGAGACAGGTTGAGCAGTGAGACAGCAGTGAGGGGTTGAGCAGTGAGAGGTTGAGCAGTGAGAGGTTGAGCAGTGAGATAGCAGTGAGGGGTTGAGCAGTGAGAGGTTGAGCAGTGAGACAGCAGTGACGGGTTGAGCAGTGAGAGGTTGAGCAGTGAGATAGCAGTGAGGGGTTGAGCAGTGAGAGGTTGAGCAGTGAGAGGTTGAGCAGTGAGACAGCAGTGAGGGGTTGAGCAGTGAGACAGCAGTGAGGGGTTGAGCAGTGAGACAGGTTGAGCAGTGAGGGGTTGAGCAGTGAGACAGCAGTGAGAGGTTGAGCACTGAGAGGTTGATAAGTGAGGCAGGTTGAGCAGTGAGACAGCAGTGAGGGGTTGAGCAGTGAGACAGCAGTGAGAGGTTGAGCAGTGAGACAGGTTGAGCAGTGAGAGGTTGAGCAGTGAGACAGGTTGAGCAGTGAGACAGCAGTGAGAGGTTGAGCAGTGAGAAAGCAGTGAGAGGTTGAGCAGTGAGACAGGTTGAGCAGTGAGACAGCAGTGAGGGGTTGAGCAGTGAGACAGCAGTGAGGGGTTGAGCAGTGAGAGGTTGAGCAGTGAGACAGGTTGAGCAGTGAGGGGTTGAGCAGTGAGAGGTTGAGCAGTGAGACAGCAGTGAGGGGTTTACCAGTGAGACAGCAGTGAGAGGTTTAGCAGTGAGAGGTTGAGAAGTGAGACAGGTTGAGCAGTGAGACAGCAGTGAGGGGTTGAGCAGTGAGAGGTTGAGCAGTGAGAGGTTGAGCAGTGAGACAGGTTGAGCAGTGAGACAGCAGTGAGGGGTTGAGCAGTGAGAGGTTGAGCAGTGAGAGGTTGAGCAGTGAGACAGGTTGAGCAGTGAGACAGGTTGAGCAGTGAGACAGCAGTGAGTGGTTGAGCAGTGAGAGGTTGAGCAGTGAGAGGTTGAGCACTGAGACAGCAGTGAGGGGTTGAGCAGTGAGAGGTTGAGCAGTGAGACAGGTTGAGCAGTGAGACAGCAGTGAGACGGGTTGAGCAGTGAGAGGTTGTGCAGTGAGACAGGTTGAGCAGTAAGACAGCAGTGAGACGGGTTGAGCAGTGAGAGGTTGTGCAGTGAGACAGGTTGAGCAGTGAGAGGTTGAGCAGTGAGACAGGTTGAGCAGTGAGAGGTTGAGCAGTGAGGCAGCAGTGAGAGGTTGAGCAGTGAGAGTAGTGAGGGGTTGAGCAGTGAGAGGTTGAGCAGTGAGACAGCAGTGAGAGGTTGAGCAGTGAGACAGCAGTGAGATGTTGAGCAGTGAGACAGCAGTGAGAGGTTGAGCAGTGAGACAGCAGTGAGGGGTTGAGCAGTGAGACAACAGTGAGAGGTTGAGCAGTGAGACAGCAGTGAGAGGTTGAGCAGTGAGACAGCAGTGAGAGGTTGAGCAGTGAGAGGTTGAGCAGTGAGACAGCAGTGAGGGGTTGAGCAGTGAGACAGCAGTGAGAGGTTGAGCAGTGAGAGGTTGAGCAGTGAGACAGCAGTGAGAGGTTGAGCAGTGAGGGGTTGAGCAGTGAGACAGGTTGAGCAGTGAGAGGTTGAGCAGTGAGACAGCAGTGAGAGGTTGAGCAGTGAGACAGCAGTGAGAGGTTGAGCAGTGAGAGGTTGAGCAGTGAGACAGCAGTGAGACAGCAGTGAGAGGTTGAGCAGTGAGAGGTTGAGCAGTGAGACAGCAGTGAGAGGTTGAGCAGTGAGACAGCAGTGAGAGGTTGAGCAGTGAGAGGTTGAGCAGTGAGACAGCAGTGAGGGGTTGAGCAGTGAGACAGCAGTGAGAGGTTGAGCAGTGAGAGGTTGAGCAGTGAGACAGCAGTGAGAGGTTGAGCAGTGAGGGGTTGAGCAGTGAGACAGGTTGAGCAGTGAGAGGTTGAGCAGTGAGACAGCAGTGAGAGGTTGAGCAGTGAGACAGCAGTGAGAGGTTGAGCAGTGAGAGGTTGAGCAGTGAGACAGCAGTGAGACAGCAGTGAGAGGTTGAGCAGTGAGAGGTTGAGCAGTGAGAGGTTGAGCAGTGAGAGGTTGAGCAGTGAGACGGGTTGAGCAGTGAGACAGCAGTGAGGGGTTGAGCAGTGAGACGGGTTGAGCAGTGAGAGGTTGAGCAGTGAGACGGGTTGAGCAGTGAGACAGCAGTGAGGGGTTGAGCAGTGAGACGGGTTGAGCAGTGAGAGGTTGAGCAGTGAGACGGGTTGAGCAGTGAGACAGGTTGGAGCACTGCAGAGCTGGAGAGGTCGTGCTGTTCTCTTGTATGTGGCAGCAGCAGCGGCTCTATTGATTGTCTGAGGCTTATGTTTTATTGAAGAGAGAGTGTGCGAGTGCGTCTGTTCTTCATCCTCACAAACTCAGTCTTCCTCCTCTGCTCAGTTTCTTTCTGCTCTTGCTCTCCTCTCTCTTGCGTTTCTCTTCTATTATTTGTAGTGTGTTTTTTTAGCTTCTCTCTTGAATCCCGTCATCCATCTCCTCTAATCTGTCTGTCTCTCTCGAGGCCGCTCTAATCATCTGTCTCACAGCATCTGATATCAGACGAGTGGTTAGTTTAGCTGTTTATCTCTCATCCCTCCAGAGACGAGAGGCTGTTTCTCTGATTCTCTCTGAGCTGTTTGTGTCGTCCAGATTAATATCAGACTGAAGCATTCGATCCTGCGCCGGCGGAGACGCTCACGTGTTCTGCATCAGACGCCGCTCACGCGGGAATCGATTCATGGATCCGTGTGTTCGGTTTACACTGAGTCATTCTCGTTCACTGGGACAGAACGGATTCATTATAACTGTGTAAAATGACTGATGACATCGAGTAATGCAGTACAGTGACACAAGAATGTCATTGAAACAAATCATTTTTAGTTTTGTGTATTGTTATTCTTAGCCATACATACAATGGAGGAAAAAGCATCTGCTTTATCATTTTGTGAAGAAAGCACATTATAATGAAGCATAATCACTTTGCAAAGAATCAAGTCAATTCGCTGCCACCTACTGGTGAAAATATGTCACAATCTAAAGAAATGGTCTCTGAAAGAATTAGTGAATATTTTTAAACAAATCTTTGTGAAAAAGGCTAGATTCAAAAGACTGGAGTCACTAGCTGTACTTCTGTCCATTCATCATAAAGAGTCATTTACTAACACTCTTTCTTTCGTCTGTGAAGATATTTTCATAAGATATTTGGGTTACACTTTATTTTAAGGTGTCCCTGTTACAGTGTAATTATATATTGACGTACTGAGTAATATTAATTAACTACATGTACTTACTAGTGTCGTCACGGTACCAAAATTTCTGTATTCCGTACCAATACCAGTGAAAATCCACGGTTCTCGTGTTACCGATATCTTTAAGGAATGTCAGGAACCAAACAACATTTAAGCTCATCTTTTACTGACAAAAAAACATTTCTCAAAATCTCTCTTGTGTTCAGCAGAAGAAAGAAAGTTCTGTAGGTGTGGAATGATGGCAGAATGATGATTTCTGGGTTGCGTGGTTCATGTTATGCAGAAAGAGGCCGTGTGTGATGATGATAGCGTGTTCCAGAAAGCTTTAGCTGGTCTCGGAGCCGAAGCGTTCAGCAGCAGAGAGAACAGCGGCGACTTCATAACGCTGCCAGTAGAGACGTCTTTGTCATCTCTATAATGGAGAATTTTCCCTCTGGAACCAATTTACTGTTCGGGACCGTTCCAGCGGCCGCAGCGGCTCCTGCGACTCTTTACAGGTGTGTTAAGCATCTTTCAGATGCCCCAGCGGACCTTTATTACCCCAGAACTGCGGCTGTAAACCAGAAAACTGCATCTATGAGACTCACCTGCTATTACTCTACAAGAGGAGAGAAGTTACCAGAAACAAGGAGCGGGAGGGAATTTCTTCCCTGGTAATTGGCGGCGGAGATGGACAGATCTCTGCTCAGAGCGGAGTGTGTACACAGCTCGTGTTCACGCCGTTTGATCACATGTCAGGTGAGGCATCTGTGTTCACTTATTAACCTGGACGATGCCTGACCCTGACCTCGTGTGTGAGAAACACTCGCTCGCTCGCTGTGAAGATGAGCAGGGTGTTAAAGCACACACTCTTGAACTGTGACTCTTACTGGACCTCGCTTGTGTGTGTGTGTGTGTGTGTGTGTGTGTGTGACCCAGTGATCAGAAGTGGACAAATTGTCCTCCCAGTATTTGATATTTGACAGAAATATCTGGGGACACTTAATTTCTAGCGATTATCGTCGATTTGATTGCACAGATACTATTTAAACTAAACTGAGCTAGACAATGACATCTCTGAATTCAATAATGAAATGCCTTTAACTGAAAATTGAGAAAATTGAGTGTTTAATCTTATCATTATACATTACTGACACTCTGTCCTCCAATTTGATACTGTTAAGTGCTTTGACACAATCTGTATTGTTAAAAGCGCTATATACATAAAGGTGACTTGACTTGACAGAAAGTGTTAAAAAGTACCTTTTTATGCTGGTCTGCTTCAGCTGTCTGTCAGCACTCTTCAGTGTCAAAATGATTACATTGACCAATCAGTTTGCAGTAGGCGGGGCTTTATCGCGGTGGCTGAGAGAGCTCAGTGTGCTGCAAATGAAAAAAACATATGCAAATAGAAAAGAAAAACACCAGCAAATTAAGAAAACATCTTCATCAGTTTCACAACACATGCTGCAAATACTCACAACACAAACAAATACAAACACGCTGCAAAAACAGAAATCAGAAATGTTTAAGAGAACCACAATAAGTGACAAACCTGGCTCTGCATTTTATTTTAATATCCTGATCATATGATTACCTTTTTTTTTTTTTTTTTAGGTATTAGCCTAAATGAGCTGACGAAATACACAATTGCTGTAACTATGAAACATTATGTAAGCTGGCTACTGCTGGCTAACTTCCCTTAAAAAAAATTAAGCATGTAACAATGGTTACTATAGTTAAATCATGGTAACCACAAATTAACCATGGTTTTGCTACACTAACCATAGTTTAACCAACTGTGCTATACAAATGGTAGTCAATACAGCAAAAAAAAACAAAAAAACATGGTTACTAAACTTTTACTGTAATAAAACCATGGTTAGATTCCGTAAGGATTGTTGTCCCTCCATCGTGGTCTGTGCTACTTGCAGCGTGTTTCTGTTTTTGTTTGTGTTGCGAGTATTTGCTGCACATCAAACTGATGAAGATGTTTTCATAATTTGTGAGATGTAGTCAAATGATATTTGACAACAGTTTTATGGAAATGTTAAACAACTAATAATATCCAGTGATGCAAACTAATCAAAGTTTTTATCAAATTTTGCCATTTTTAATTGAAAATATAGGCTGAATAATTTGTGTGAATCATGTAATTCCTAACTGAATGTGACCAGACCAAGGTTATTTTCATAAACTAAACTGAAATTAAGACTAAAACTATTGGTCAAAAAACATTTTCGTAAACTGAAATAAAATTTAAATTTCTAAATAAATGAAAAACTAAAACTAAACTAAACTAACAACAGTAATTGAAAAACTAACGAAAATAAAATAATAATTAGCAAAAATAAATAATCGTGTTCGTGATTTAATAAGTTCTCATTCTGAGCCAGAAAATCGGACCTGTGGTTGTTCAGGGAAATAGATGGTGCATTTAAAAAACAAGACGCGGGCTATGAAATGGGAAATAACTATAAAATATGAAATGGGAAATAATAATAATGCACACCTTACAGCGCACGAACGTTTAAAAGCGCTCTTGACGTGCGAGAACAACATGAGAGTGAGTTAGACACAGAATTAAAAGTTTTGGATGAGCTGACTTTAGTGAAGAGTCATTTGACACGAGCACCGCCTCGACTGTATAAAACACATCTGAAATGAGAGAAAGCGATATCCGCGCTGTGTTTTCACCGCTGGCCGTGTCGTGTAAAAGGGGCTTTAGATTGATTGCATTGCTCATCTGAAGCGCGTGCGCGCTGGAGCGGATCGTCAGAGTAAAGTGCAAACAGCATTTAAATCACCATATCGCTTTTATTTTTGAGTAGTATGAGGTTTCAAAGCATTTTAGATTGTTTCTTCTTGTTGTGTTCGTTCATAGAGGGAGACGGGACATACAGTAGTGTGCACCGGTGGCTCGTATGTGCAAAAAATCCAATGCATTGAAAACACAGATGGACAAAAATAAAGTTTACAGAGTTTCAATGACGCACACTGTCTATGCTAAATTCTATGTGATAGTAATTTTTAATACTATTTAGGGCAGATAGGGTGAATATTATGCACATTGGGATGCAGGGCATGTTTCCTCAGATCCAGCTCTGGAGGCCATTGATCTGCAGAATTTAGCTCCGACCCTGATACAAACTGAACTGCTTGACGCTGTCTAGTAACTCTGAAAACCTTGATTAGCTTGTTGTTTGTAAACTATTGGCATATTAAACAAGATTACATCTTTAATATGAATGGATATGAACATGAGTAGGAATTAATAAATTGTATACACATATACAGGTACATCTCAATAAGTTAGAATGTTGTGGAAAAGTTCATTTATTTCAGTAATTCAACTCAAATTGTTAAACTTGTGTATTAAATAAATTCAATGTACACAGACTGAAGTAGTTTAAGTCTTTGGTTCTTTTAATTGTGATGATTTTGGCTCACATTTAACAAAAACCCACCAATTCACTCTCAACAAATTAGAATATGGTGACATGCCAATCAGCTAATCATCTCAAAACACCTGCAGAGGTTTCCTGAGTGTTCAGACTGGTCTCTCAGTTTGGTTCACTAGGCTACACAATCATGGGGAAGACTGCTGATCTGACAGTTGTCCAGAAGACAATCATTGACACCCTTCACAAGGAGAGTAAGTCACAAACATTCATTACCAAAGAAGCTGGCTGTTCACAGAGTGCTGTATCTAAGCATGTTAACAGAAAGTTGAGCGGAAGGAAAAAGTGTGGAAGAAAAAGATGCACAACCAACCGAGAGAACCGCAGCCTTATGAGGATTGTCAAGCAAAATCCATTCAAGAATTTGGGTGAACTTCACAAGGAATGGACTGAGGCTGGGGTCAAGCATCAAGAGCCACCACACACAGACGTGTCGAGGAGTTTGGCTACAGTTGTCGTATTCCTCTTGTTAAGCCGCTCCTGAACCACAGACAACGTCAGAGGTGTCTTACCTGGGCTAAGCAGAAGAAGAACTGGACTGTTGCCCAGTGGTCCAAAGTCCTCTTTTCAGATGAGAGCAAGTTTTGTATTTCATTTGGAAACCAAGGTCCTAGAGTCTGGAGGAAGGGTGGAGAAGCTCGTAGCCCAAGTTGCTTGAAGTCCAGTGTTAAGTTTCCACAGTCTGTGATGATTTGGGGTGCAATGTCATCTGCTGGTGTTGGTCCATTGTGTTTTTTGAAAACCAAAATTACTGCACAGTTTACCAAGAAATTTTGGAGCACTTCATGCTTCCTTCTGCTGACCAGCTTTTTAAAGATGCTGATTTCATTTTCCAGCAGGATTTGACACCTGCCCACACTGCCAAAAGCACCAAAAGTTGGTTAAATGACCATGGTGTTGGTGTGCTTGACTGGCCAGCAAACTCTCCAGACCTGAACCCCAGAGAGAATCTATGTACAATACAATCCACTGTCAAAGAAACCTGGGCTTCCAGACCACCTCAGCAGTGCCACAAACTGATCACCTCCATGCCACGCCGAACTGAGGCAGTAATTAAAGCAAAAGGAGCCCCTAAGTATTGAGTACATATACAGTAAATGAACATACTTTCCAGAAGGCCAACAATTCACTAAAAATGTTTTTTTTTTTTATTGGTCTTATGAAGTATTCTAATTTGTTGAGAGTGAATTGGTGGGTTTTTGTTAAATGTGAGCCAAAATCATCACAATTAAAAGAACCAAATACTTAAACTACTTCAGTCTGTGTGCACTGAATTTATTTAATACACGAGTTTCACAATTTGAGCTGAATTTGAATTTCCACGACATTCTAATTTATTTAGATGCACCTATAAGTTGCATATTTTTTGGTTTTTGTTGAATTGTAAAGAATTATTTTATTTTCATTATTAAGAGGTTTGCACAAGAGTTCACTGTAAACTGCAAACATTCAACTTTGCTCAAATTAAATGTCTTGGTTTGGTTTACACTGGAAGTGTTCCATTAACCCTTAACTCATTAAATCTTAAAGGGGTACTCCACCCCAAAATGAAAATTTTGTCATTAATCACTTACCCCCATGTCGTTCCAAACCTGTAAAATCTTTGTTCATCTTCAGAACACAATTTAAGATATTT
>CM071952.1:29787500-29805000 GCA_036784905.1 Acrossocheilus fasciatus | reverse complement strand
GAACACCGTCATGATGCTCAGAGACGCGAAACAGTGCTGTGGCTTTGTTTGGAATTATTTTTGTTCTCGAAATGGAGCAAAAACAGGAAATATTTTCATAGCGGAGCCTCTTGAAGTCTTTCAGCCATTCTCTCTGAAAACTGTACGCCTTCTTTTCGGCTGCTGGCTCAACATTCACCACATGATCGCTATCACCAGCAACATTATTTGTAACTTTAGGTGGTTTACAAAAGAAATTTGTCAGTGTTTCCTTTCATCTTCTCTCTTCTTCAGCCCTTTGCATCTCTCGCAGTAGTTAGCTCCGGTCACCTGACAGCGGAGAGCAGTGACTGAGTGACTGACAGCTAATATTAACCAATCTAAAATCTGCGTTAAATTTAAGAACGTAAAGATGAAGTTATGTAACGTTTGATAGAACAGCAGAACGGTCCGTATCAGCACACAGAAGGCACATAACTCTGAATGTTTTTAGAGAAATAAAAACAGGTCACTCTACAACAATTATATGCACTCGCACAAATGCTCCCAAATATATTTTGAGGTCGCACAGGTTAAATTATGGGAGCATATGCGACCAAAATGGTCGCAATTTCGAGCCTTGCTCAGATTGCCTGAGATTGTTTTAGATAATCTCAGATCATCTCAGATCATCTCAGATCATCTTAAATTATCTCAAATCGTTTTAGATAATCTCAGATTGCCTCAGATCGTCTCAGATTGCCTCAGATCATCTCAGATCGTCTCAGATTGTTTTAGATCGTCTCAGATTGTTTTAGATCATCTCAGATCGTCTCGGATTGTTTTAGATAATCTCAGATCGTCTCAGATTGTGTTAGATCATCTCAGATCGTCTCAGATTGTGTTAGATCATCTCAGATCGTCTCGGATTGTTTTAGATAATCTCAGATCGTCTCAGATTGTGTTAGATCATCTCAGATCGTCTCAGATTGTTTTAGATCGTCTCAGATTGTTTTAGATCATCTCAGATCGTCTCAGATTGTTTTAGATCGTCTCAGATTGTTTTAGATCGTCTCAGATTGTTTTAGATCATCTCAGATCGTCTCGGATTGTTTTAGATAATCTCAGATCGTCTCAGATTGTGTTAGATCATCTCAGATCGTCTCAGATTGTTTTAGATCGTCTCAGATTGTTTTAGATCATCTCAGATCGTCTCGGATTGTTTTAGATAATCTCAGATCGTCTCAGATTGTTTTAGATCATCTCAGATCGTCTCAGATTGTTTTAGATCGTCTCAGATTGTTTTAGATCATCTCAGATCGTCTCAGATTGTTTTAGATCGTCTCAGATTGTTTTAGATCGTCTCAGATTGTTTTAGATCATCTCAGATCGTCTCGGATTGTTTTAGATCATCTCAGATCGTCTCAGATTGTTTTAGATCATCTCAGATCGTCTCAGATTGTTTTAGATCATCTCAGATCGTCTCAGATTGTTTTAGATCATCTCAGATCGTCTCAGATTGTTTTAGATCGTCTCAGATTGTCTCTTGTGCTCTTAATTGAGGCTAAGTGCAGATGTGATTGTCTGCATGATCTGATTTCTCCAGTGTTTGTGTTGCGCGTGCTACATATCGCTGGTGGATATGAATAAAGCATGAGGTGAGTGTGAGTTTGACAGGAGCGACGGCTGCAGATAAAGCAGAGATGGCATCCGTTATGAGCAGCGCCTACCAGCATATTTCCACTGACAGTTCAATCTCGCAGCCCGTATTTCTCACCAAGTGCTCTGTAAAGAGAGGACGTTAGCAGATACAAGATACATTCGTTTCTGGCCGCCTGAGCTCGTTAGCGTTCCTCAAAACGAGCTGATGAATCTAAATGTTAATGCATTCAGAGACTCTGTTTAGAATGCTTCACTTCTCAATGAGTTAAACTGCGCAGCCTTGAGATTCCAGCCATATTTAAGCGAGTCGTTGATTATCTCTGCTAACCCGCTTTTATCCGGTGAATATGTCCACCAGCTGTCAGCGAGATCCGCCGGCGTCTCTGATGGTAACCCCTGATCCCGTGCCCAGCTTTATATCTTCTCTTATCTCTCCGTAATCTCTCCACAATTAACCGTCCCGCTCCGGCGTGTTCTGCTCCGCAGCGATTGTCAGTCAGAGCCCGGCGTTTCTCAAGTACATAATTGAGGAAAGTAAAGCGCTAAGCTCCGCCATTAGCCTCGCCGCAGCCAGCGGCCTGTGAAATAGGCTCCACTTCACGCCGCGGAGACGCAGCACATCCATCTGGCCTCCGAGGGATCGCGCTTCACGCTCGTCTCCAGCCTCAGCGGAGGAACATCTGGCCCGACTCCAGAAACTTCCAGGAGCGGCTCTGGGCCGTGATTGAGCGTTTGCACACTCATATTGTTCACCAGAAAATGCCTCATTGTTGGCCGTATGTACGGATCAGCGCCGAGCGCCGTGTTTCCATGGCAACAGCATGATTTGAGCATTCAGTGCAGAATAATGCAGTGCCGGATCAGCCACGCTAAACGAGGCTCTTCACTGATCTGACCGCTTGTCTGTCGTCAATGAGACTCATGAGCTTCCTGCTCTGATCCGACAGCGGCTCGTGTTTAATTACAGTGATCAGACCAGCTGAGTGTGTGTGTGTGTGTGTGTGTGTGTGTTATTGTATCCAGATGATCCTGAGAAACTTCACTGCATCAGCAGAACACACAGACTATATCAGAGAGCTCATCTCATAGACTTCCATTGTTTTTCTATGAGGTTAATGCTATTTTCTCTCCTAATCTGACCTTTGACCCCTAAACTAATAGTCACGGAAACCTGTGCAAACACCAGATTTAAATACACTCTTAAAAATAAAGGTTTTTTTAATGGGCATTGATGCTTCCATGATGAACCTTTAACATCAATGGAATCTTTCAATTCCACAAAAGAAAAACCTGGACAGAGATTCTTTAGATTATTAAAATGTGCGTTACACTATGACTTTTTTAAGAACTGTTCACCAAAAGGTTCCCAGCTACATTTACTCAAAGTTATGGACAAACATTCTTCCAATAACATTAACAGAACGTTCATCCTGAGTTTAGAAAATATTTCTTAAACTGTTAGCACAAAAACGTTCATGGAACTTGTTTTTGGGTTGGACGTTTGTCTGACGTGTTTTAACTGTTTGTTTCAGATCGTTCAGAAAACATTCCAAACTAACGTTCTTTAACTGTTTGCAGAATAATAGAATTGAATGTTCCCAAAACATTCACATAACAAAAATAAAAGTTTTGGAAACATTTAAAAAACTGGATGTTTTGGACTTTCAGAGAACATTCAGAAATAACATTTTCATAACAATGGAAATGTTAGGAAAACATTCTTAGAATAGTCCTACCTGGGTTCTTTCAAAAAAAAAAAAAAACCTTTTAGAAGCTTTATTTTTAAGAGTGTAAAAGCTTGATTTGTTGATTCATGCATATTTTTAAGTTGGTTGTCATAATATTTCACTATATTAGTGAGAACATTTGGCACAGTTAGAAACATTTGGCCCTCACAAGTACAACTAAACAAGTACTCTCTCTCTCTCTCTCTCTCTCTCACACACACACACACACACACACACACACACACTTCAGTTTCTATCACTGTTGTGTAACGCAGTGTGACACAGTCATGCTGCTGGTGTGAATGTGTCATGTGATCACCTGCGGCCCAATCAGAGCCGTGATGATATTCAGATCAGCTGCTGTGATTCTCATCCTGAAGCAAGAAAAACCCAGAACACACACTGATTCTCTGGAGACGCAGAGGAAATGATTTGAGAAATCACACTCAAACACACACACACACACACACACACACACACTCACAGGCTGGTGGTGTTTCTTCCATCATCTCCTCTCTTGGCCAGCAGAAAGGCTCATCTGCAGACGTGTGCTCATGCTAATTCAGCAGTGTGTGTGTGTGTGTGTTTGGTGTGTGTGTGTGTGTGTGTGTGTGTGTGTGTGTGTGTGTGTGTGTGTGTGTGTGTGTGTGTGTGTGATCTGCAGGCGTCTGTCACACATTCGGAGTGATAGCTCCTCTATAGCCGCTCCACACAGAATCTGAACGCCACACATTAAGTCACCTCACCGGCGGTGCAGAGGAAAGAGACTCGGCTGAAATGAAAGGCATCCCTCAGCACACTGACAGCGGCACAAACACACACTCCGACATGAACAAACTGGATTCACCGCTCAGAAACACACGAGGAGCAGGACTGTGTGTCAGAGCGCTCCTCGAGAGCCGGGCCTCCAGACGAACCGCAGAAGTGCATGATGGGTAATCGATATCTTCGACCTTCTCTCTGTGTCTGTAGGGCGTTTGAGCTGAGAGACTCCTGATACTTTTACTTTCCATGTTCAGCCTCAGAGGAAGTGGAAACTCATGCTGCTGGTCGTTAGTGAGACTGCTTTGAGTTAATGATGTAAACATCAGATCATTTTCTCACAGTAACCAGATAAACCAGTGCTGTTCATCTCAGAGACTCACTGGAGTTCTGGAGGTGTTTAGTTGAAATTTTTGTTATTTCTTAAATATTTCTATGTGGCTTTAACTGATTATTATTTCAGTCTTAGTAATTTTAGTTAACTATTTCCATTAGTTGCCAGAACTCTTCAAAATAAAGCTTTCAAAATGGCATTTCCTATTGTTTATTTTGGTTCTGCAAAGAACCTTTCATTGATCAGTCCTCAAAGAACAATAGATTACTTGCGTAACCCTGGTTCTCCGATAGCATTAAGTGAGGTTTCTCACTATTGTATATGCCCTTTCCGCGTATTCCTCAGAAGCCCAATTCCATTACGCCAGCCCCAATTGGCTGGCAGACATGACATTGAGTCAGGGAGTGGATCCCTGCCCTTGGTATAAAAGGAGCGACAATTTCATTGCGACGTTAGGGTTAGGGTTAGGAGGAGGGTGTGCTGGTGAGACACCTCACTTAACGCTATCAGAGAACCAGGGTTACGCAAGTAACCTATTGTTCTCTTTCAAGCATACATTTCGGTGTTTCACTCTGGGATATCCTAACTCCCGTATTGCCAGATAGCCTAACTCAAAGTCTCCTGCCAACCAAAGAAACTATTATAGGGCTGGTTAAGTCAACACTCAAGATCCAACACTCAATATAGCATGTGCAAGCGTCTGAGCTGTAACATCCAGTTTATAAAACCTTGCAAATGTGTGCGGTGAGGACCAACTCGCCGCTTCACAGATATTTTGTAACGTGACCCCTTTAAAGAGAGCCCATGACGTCGACATTCCTCTCATTGAGTGAGCGCGCAAACCCAACAGTTTTGTTATCAAAACCTACATGGTAACCAGATATTGCAGCCAGAAACACCTTTATGGTTGAGAAGCTTTACCCTGATCTATCTGATCCTGCAGAAAATATAGAATAACTGCCTCCGAACACTGAAAGGGCATTACGTGTCTAGCCGCGCACCAACGTTCAAACACGCTCCATTTACATTCATAGACTGACCATGTGGACAGAGCCCTAGAATTCTGTACAGTTCTGATGACACTGTCTGGCAGACCAGCCGCATTCATATTTAGCCACCGCGGAGCTACCAGTATCATTTTCAATCCCTCCTCCCTCACTCTGTGAAGGGTTTGGGATATCAACGCTATCGGTGGGAATGTGTAAGGGAGTGCGAGGCCGACCATTTCCGTGTTCAGCTTTCACTCTCCATAAAGGGGATTTCCCCTGGACAGCAGATCTGCACACCTGTTCATGATCCCTTGTATGTGCGTTGCCCTCAGGGATAAAAGACTGGCATTGCTCCACAAAATCAGTTTGCGTGCCAACATGTGTAAGGGGAGTGATCTGAGTCCTCCCTGTCTGTTTATGTAAGCCACAACTGTAGTGTTGTCTGTTCTCACGAGAACATGATGTCCTTTCAGAAAAGGAAGAAAATGCTTCAACGTTAGAAAGACAGCCAACATTTCCAAGTAGTTTATGTGGCAGTGGCTCAGATGGGGACCCTATCTCCCGTTCACTGCCCTGCCCTCGTGAATGCCCCCCCAGCCGGACAATGATGCGTCCATCATTATGACCTTCCTGGCCTGGACAACGCCCGTAGGTACCCCTTGCACCAGAAAACACGGGCACCGCCAATGACGCAGTGCTCTCCTCCGAGAGTGCCGTAACGGGTCCAGTCTCAGAGAGGCTACCCAGTGTTGAAACTCTCTCATAAATAGTCTGCCTAAGGGAATGACTATTAGAGCTGAGGCCATCAGACCTGATAGTCTGAGGCATATGCGAAAAGAAACACTGTTCCCTTTCCGAAATTCGGCCAGGCATTGCGTAAATTTTATTACTATCTCCTCTGACAGTCGTACTCTGAATGTCACTGAGTCCAGTAACAACCCCATATACATTATTGACTGTCTGGGAACTAAAACACACTTTTTGTTGTTTAATTTTAATCCCAGTTTCTGTAGATGTTCTAGGAGCATGACTGTGTGATATCTTGCTTTGTGCGCCGACTGAGCTGTCACCAGCCAATCGTCTATGTAGGTAGCGAGATGAACGCCTTTCTCCCTGAGTGGAGTTATGGCCGCTTCTGTACATTTCACGAATACCCTCGGGCTGAGGGACAGGCCGAAGGGAAGGACTAAATATTTGTATGCCACACCAAGGAATGCAAACCTCAGAAATTTTCTGTATGGTGGATATATTCTTATGTGAAAATATGCATCCTTCAGGTCGATTGAGGTAAACCAATCATCTTGGTGCACCGATTTCAGAAGTGTAGAATGGGTGTGTATTCTGAACTTATACTTTCTTAGGTACTTGTTCAGTGCACGAAGATCTAATATGGGACGGAGAGCTCGAGTCCCTTTTTTCGTGACTAGGAAGTATCTTGAGTGAAACCCACTGTAACCGCACTGTACTGTACCGCACTGTACTCAGCATCCAATGGGACTGTGTGCATTCTCGCCAATATTTTACTTTCAGCGTTCTGGCGCCATCGTGTCGCCGAATCGAAAACAAGTTTGTGGTCTGTACTGCGCATGCACGCACACTTAGCGCTTGGACAGAGTTTTCGTGGCTCACCACCTTCAGTGGAGCGATGACTCCCCGAGGTGGTGCTATGCTGTGTTCTGATAAAGAGTTTTGCAAAATTTGATGGGCAAACAGTGAAAACTTTAAACTTTGAGCATGAAAGGTGCTTGTGACTAGTGGGTGGGTGTGCACCACTGCATCATCTCTCGTTCTCTTCACTGGTCTGCATCCCTGGCCCAACTTGGCTCTGGTTTCCCCACTGAACATCTGTAAACATCTGAACTCACTTTCTGCTGAACGCTGAACAACTGAGGGTCAGGGGCTAGCGAACGGGAGGGCTGTGAGCCCACTTCCCTCAGGAAGACCCCCTTAAATGGCCTTTTTCTTTCTCCTCATCACCTGGGTAAGATGAGGAGCCAGCTTGTCCAGCTGTCGCGGGCAGATAATTTTTCCTGGGCCAGGCGGGTTTCTGCTCTGGTGCGCCGCTCTGACCTGCTGCATTCACACACGGTCTCTGTCACCTAGGAATGCGAAAGCTGGGGGGTGGGTGAGCTGTAGCCTGTGCAAAGGTCTGCCGAGGAGGTGGCGGGGGCACAATCTGCATCTTCCTTGGCATGTAGAGCTGCAAGGCCTCGTCATCCCTTTTCTTCTCCTTGCATCTCTTCTGCATCTGTGTCAGCGCTGAGCCGAAAATGCCTTCTGCAATGACTGGTGCATCTAAAATTAGCCAAATTAAGCCAGCATCCTCTCTCCTGAATGACCATTGTGGCCATGGCCTTGCCCGCAGCCTGAACGGCACATCTCTGAAGATGGAGCGAGAGATCTGTGACTACGCAGATTTCTTCCTACTGTGTTTGACTTGGCGTGACAGACACCTCGTCTTGTAGCTCCGCCTGGTATGCAGTCAATAGAGAGATGACGTTCATGGCCCGTACTGAGAGAGCAACTGCTTTGTAAGCGTGCACTGTCATGCTTGACTGGAAGAGGTCTGCTTTTGATGGTAGTGTCGGATTTGCAGCCGCCATGCGCTTTGGATGCAGATGCGCGGCAACTAAAGGCTCCATGGGGGGCAGGCGAAGAAGGCCCTGCTTCTCCAGCCAGACAAGCTAGCTTTGTCATGCTAACCTGCGATGTAGTCTCTTCATGGTGAAACGTGCGCAATGCTCACGGGAACTGGGACTTTCGATCGCTATTTGGGCATGTTTCAACCCAAGACATGCAAAGCAGACCTGGCATGTGTCTTTGCATGAGATCTTGTTCCCGCATGAGCATAGCCGCAGATCTCCCTCACTAGCTACGGTAGTCTGCATTGCTGCAGCCATAGTTGCGGTACTGAATGAATGACCCTAACAATGAGCTAGAGTGCCGATTGAGGGGTAGGCGCAAATCGACTATTAGCACAGTACCAAAATGATAAGCCAGAAACCAGCGTGGAGACTAGTTGATGGCTATCTGAGTTGGGTAGGCTTCTGGTGTGAAGCGAGAAGAGGTTTTTGAATGTCGCAATTAAGTTGCGTCTCTCCTTTTATACCAAGGGGAGGGAGCCACTCCCTGACGCAACGTCATGTCTACCAGCCAATTGGGGCTGGTGTAATGGAATTGGGCTTCTGAAGAATACGTGGAAGGGGCGTATCCCATAGTGAGACACCGAAATGTATGCTTGAAAAATGCTTAAAACCATTTTTAGTCTTAGGGCCAGATTTACTAAACAGGGCAAATTAGTATTAGAGTGCAATTCCATAAAAGCGCTGATGGGAGGGGAAAATTCTGCAGGTGATTTACTGACATAAAGAACACAGACGCAGCAGATCATTTCTATTAATGACCAGCACAATCTACCAAAAGCAGCGCAACTTACTGCCTGCTCTAAGACATGCTTTTTTCTGTAGGAGTAGGAAACTCCTACAAATGCATATTCAATGAGGTGAGTCATAAAAATAACTGTCCACAACTTTTCAGTGATAATTTCCTACTGTGTGTGTTTAGTAAATCCTGACAGTAGTTTTTTAATGCCAAATAAGGGTTTGCGCCGATGCAAGCTCATAGTAAATCTGGCCCTTAGTGTGAAGAACATTTTATAAATCTAAATAACCTTTTTCCTCTGGAAAGAACCTTTAGTACAGTGGAAAGATAAAGAAGCTTTATTAGAAGGCAACCATTTAAATTTTTGTTTTGTTTTATATTTATATTTATTTCAGTTTTATTTCAGTTAGCAGTGATGATCTGTGGTAGTTTTAGGCAGGAATAGCTGCAGGTTCTGGCTCAGGCCTGCAGTTTGTCTCGTCCGTCCGTCTGTATCTGTGTCAATAATTCAGTGTCTGCAGAAGAACTCAAACTTCAGAGAAACCAGACAGAATGAAGCGGAGCTCTGTGACATCAGCATCAGCACATGCCTCAGATTCAGGGTTATTGAGCAAATCCTGTAGATATTCAGTGAAGAGAAGTGTGTGTGTGTGTGTGTGAGAGAGATAGAGAGAGTGAGTCTATGTGTGTGTGTGTGTGTGTGTGTGTGAGAGATAGAGAGAGTGAGTGTGTGTGTGTGTGTGTGTGTGAGAGAGAGAGAGAGAGAGAGAGAGAGTGTGTGAGTGAGAGAGTGTGTGTGTGTGTGTGTGTGTGTGTGAGAGAGAGAGTGTGTGTGTGTGTGTGTGTGTGTGTGTGTGTGTGAGTGAGAGAGTGTGTGTGTGTGTGTGTGTGTGTGTGAGAGAGAGAGAGAGAGAGAGAGAGTGTGAGTGAGTGAGTGTGTGTGTGTGTGTGTGTGTGAGAGAGAGAGAGAGAGAGTGTGAGTGAGTGTGTGTGTGTGTGTGTGAGAGAGAGAGAGAGAGAGAGAGAGAGAGTGTGAGTGAGTGTGTGTGTGTGTGTGTGTGTGTGGTCATCTTTTTAATATGTGGCTCTAGTATTGCTAGCAAAGCATCAAACTGAGCCACTGACATCCTGAAGTAAACTTTACTGTTTTGAATGTTCCTCTAACGATCAAGTAAAGAACACCGAAACTGTCCTTGACAAAAGCAGTGTGTCAGTGGACCAGAGACCGGGGGAAAAAGAAGAAAATCAAACCTTCAAGCAGTTCAACGTCAACAAAAACATGACAAACCGAAATAAAGCACCAGAATTCATCATCATCGCTCTGTTCTGCCTGAAATAGTTTCTCGTTGTGTTGTTTGGTTTGAGACCGTGAAGTCCTCTGTGGTTGAGTTGGCTGCGATGTGAAGTTGTGCTGATGATGGAGCGGTTTGTGTCGTACCAGCAGCTCAGATCTCACAGATACTGTTTAATGGATCTCTCTCTGGATCAGCAGAGTTTTTACTCATCAGCATCCTCTGCTGTACAGAGAACAGATGCTCGTCATAATCCAGCCTTCATCATCCTTCATCCTCACAAAACTTCTGGCTTTATTGTTGTTTGAATTATCACTGCTGAATTATCAGATGTTGACCTCAAGTCCAGTATCAGACCCAGAGCTTCATCATCTTATGATTGTTAAACTATAACCTCTGTGCTTTGTAGAGTATAAAACAGTTGTTTATTGTTATTAAAGTACTGCAGCCTTTCAGGCCTGTCACAGTACATCAAAATTCAACACTGCAATTTGTACAGATAACTGGATATATTATATTAATAACTTGTGACATTTCTTTCTCAAATCATATTTTGTTGCTGTGAAGCGTGAGATCAAAGACTTTAATGATGTATGAAGTGAGAGACTCACACCATTGATCTGAACTGTAGATCCTCCATTTCTTCAGACAATACTTATATTAAAATATTTTTTAAAACTACACAGATATTGATGCCATGATAATTGATGTGTCATTAGTTATGCCTGTGTAAATGTAATGCTGATGAATAAGGACGTGCAATCCGGCTGTTATTCCATTAAAAACATTTCAATCATGACAGCTTTCTGAAGATTTTAGCATGGTGATGGATATGACAGTGTTAATGTATTTGGTCAGATAAATTAACTAGTGGCTTAACAATGTGAACCTGGGTGCTGTGTCCTAAATAACTGTGTGAGTCTGAGCCAATACCTCAAACACACCTAGGTAGAAACGAGCACTGTGTGTGTCATTAACAAACAGGAATCACACTATAGGCTGAAAGATGAGGTAACCCCCAGCAAGCACCTGACTCATCATTTTTTTTTTATCTTTAACGTTCATCAATGTTACTGCAATGGAAATACTTACCTTTAACTTATTAATAATCTAACAAAATATTTGGCGAAGGAATAAATCACTGTACACCCTGTAGTTGCCCAGGACTAATTCTGCTTCAAAAGCAGCTGCTCATTTATTTTGATAATTTAAAATATTTATATTGCATATTAAGAATAATAATGTTTGCATTGTATGAACACATCATTGCTAAATGCATGGCTCGTTCCAAGATGGTCTTGAGCAAGACACTGTAACTTTATTTAAATGCAGTTGTCTGCTTTTATATTAATTGTTTCCAAATTAAAATTACAACATAGAAATGCTGTGCATGCTGCTGCTGAGAAATCTCGCTGACTGAATGCTGCTGCTGCTGCACAAGAGCCTGAACTGCTGAGAGCTCCATTAAGGCATATAGGTAGCTAGGAAGATGCCTATATTACTCTACACGGTGTCTACGCCAGACGCGAGGTAACGATAGGTAAAGCTGTCCGCAATGTATGCAGTGCTGTACGCCCAACGCAACAAAACTTCTGCTCCTGCTGCTATTGATCATATTCACTAACATTTCAAAACTAGTTGAAGTACATGTTGTTGCTGTTATGATATTCACAATGTTATGGGAATTTACTGTGCGAGCTGTTGCGGTTGTAATATTTACTCCGAATTAGCGAAGCATAATCTACAGCTGCTGCACGTTTCTCTATTTTTTTTTTGTTTTGTTTTGTTTTGTTTTAACAAAGTAATAAATGCCTATTGCACTTTATGGAGTTAATTTACCCTCCATGAGTTATCACTAAAATTTCATGCAACTAAAGCGCTTTCTGCTGCTGCTGCTATATTAGCAACAATAATATGGCTTGCTATAGGCAGATAGCATGCTGCTGCTATTATTATTTCTGCATGCTATAAAATTTGCTAACATTGCGATCTGAATAGCTATGCATACTGCTGAACAAAAGTACTTAGAATTGCTACTGCGCCTTTATTAAATAACCAAACACAACCAATTAATGCTTATTTCACTTAGAAGAGTTCTATAAACCCTGTTTTGAATAGCAAAGTACTAGAATGCCTATTTCACCTAAATGTTCACTACCCTCCAAACTGCATCTTATCACTGAAATTTCATGCAAGAAAATGCACTTTCTGCTGCCGCTGCTATAATAGCAACAATGATAATCGGATTGCCATGCAGACTGCTGCTAATATTATTTCTAACATTGTGTCTTAATTTTGCCATGCGTGCTGCTGCTATTAAAATGTACTAAACTAGCGATGTGAATAGCTATGCATACTACTGCTACAGCTGCACGAAAGTACTTAGAATTACTATAACCGTCTTCATTAAACAATGAAACGCAAACAAATAATGCCTCTTTGGCTTTGAAGAGTTCACAAAATCTAAAAAAGTAATAAATCCTCTTTCAGTTTTTAAGAGTTATTTACTCCATGTGTTAACACTGAAACTTCATGCAACCAGATACTTTCTGCTGCGGCTGCTGAAAACAACAGTAATAATTTGACTTGATTTGCTATGCATACTGCAATTAACAATTTGCTAATAACGCGATCTGAATTCTATAATACTGCTGCTACACTCCATGAAAGTACTATAATTGCTGTAAGCCCAGCTGAATACATGAATTAAATTCCAGTTTAAGAGTGCCCTGCTATTAGCTACATTGCACATGGGCTACTGATTGTAAATAATTTATTATTAGTAGTAAACAAATTCATAATTAATTATCTTTAATCTAATCTCTAAACACGACTTTCATAATAAACTCTTCACTATCTCTGAACCAAGGTAACAAATGAAATAGAGATGTGGCTCCTTTCAGAATGAGTGCTGCCTCTTCTGCAATGCAGCAGGAGTACATGTATAATTTTCTGTTGCTCGTTAAGTTGTTATGGTTAAATAGGTAAGGCTGTTGACAGTATGACGTTTATGAAAGACAGTTATATGGGTTCACCTCGACTTAAAACTGTGATACGCCAACTGTAAACGACCCACTAGTGAGGAGTGCGTCTGAAAGCAATCCGTTCGCGGTTAATGTAGAAATGAAGCTCACAGAAGATATTAAAAGCAATGGAGATTTTGGCCAAATAAGGTAATCCCCAATTCGCTTTTCCGTTCTAAAACCGCGACACTTGAGGTTGTATTCTCACGTACATGAACTAGGAAACTGCTTGCTGCTGCTGCTGCTGCTATATGAACAATACATGATTAGCAATTACTCCTGCTCATAGTTTTACAACTTGTATGTTTTCCAGTTTAAAAATGTAAATCTGACGAATGCAATAATGGGTAACACTTTATATCGATAGTCCACTTTAGACATTCTACTAACAGTAAGTAACTCTGCTACTACACATCAACTAGCAGTCATTAGAGTATTAGTAGACTGTCTGTTTAATATCTTATAACACTTTATTTGGATGGGTCCACAACATACAGCATACTGACTATCAGAAACTTTGCAAGTATATGTCAACTTATTCTACTAACCCTAAACCTACCCTACTGAGAGTTAGTAGACATGTAGTTGCAAATGAATGAGAATTAGTTGATATGTAGTTGACATGTAGTTACAAAGTTACTTATAGTTAGTAGAATGTCTAAAGTGGACTATCGAAATAAAGTGTAACCCAATAATGCACTGAAATCCTTATCTAGCTGTTGAGCGTCAGAGAAACTCTGAAAGAGTGCCGCAGGAATCTCAAGTGAATAGTAGCCAGCCGTATAAACGCAAGGCAGTAAGCTCATGAACCAATCAGCTTGTGCCAAGTCGTTTAACTCTCTGAATATCATCAGTTACGTTAACAACCCGTCAGCCGTGTGTGTGACGCGCTGCGGTGAAGCACGAACCCGGCTCACGGAGGATCTGATGAAGAGAATAACCTGCGTTTGATTGTTATATCCCCGCGTCTCTGTTAACTTCACTGAGCGATGACTCTAATCATGATGTTGGGTTTTGGGTTTTTACGTTTAGCTTTTAAATTGACAATATTTTATAGAAATTCTACAAGTGATATTTTATGTAACTGCATTTGGGATTATAACATTATGTAATATAATCTTTTAAGTCAAGTCACATTTATTTCTATAGTGCTTTATACAATACAGATTGTGTTGAAGCAGCTTTACAGCGTCAGCAGGAGAGCCGTTTGTCAATAATGCAAGAGCACAATAATAAAGACTCGTTTTCCCACTAAATCAGTTCATTGATGACTGAGTGATGTCATCATGCAGCATTTAAAATGTTACTATTTGTTTCAGAACATTCAAAAGTAACATTGTCTAATGTTAACAAAATGATACAAATGTTCCCTTTGCATAACCAAAACAAAAACAGGATGTTTTAAATGTTTAGAGAACATTAAGAAATAATATTTTCATAACTTAACACATTAACCTGCTCAAGATCCAGTAACTGCTGGTGTTTACTGTTTGACGTGATGATGTGTGAGCGCTGGTCTGGAGCAGGCATTCACGTCTCTTCATGTCTTAATGAAGCTCGTGTTCGTCAGTAGTTCAGCAGGAATCACTGCAGCTCTGCAGGTCTCACCAGCAGCTGCTCTCATCTCACTTCAGTCTCCTTTAAAAGAGAAACAGCTTCATCTGTGAGTGTGAGTCCACCGAGACCCGAGAGACACACGTCTGAACACGCCTGTGTGTGTGTGTGTGTGTGTGTGTGTGTGTGTGTGTGTGTGTGTGTGTGTATAAATCACACAGAATGGAGTGTATTGAGAATCTGAAATAGCAGAAAGTGTCCTGTAAGGGGTAGGTTTAGGTGTAGGGTTGGTGTAGGACAATAACACATACAGTAAGTACAGTATAAAAACCATTACACCTATGGAGAGCCCCCACTTTACACAAAAACAAACGTGTGTGTGTGTGTGTGTGTGTGTGTGTGTGTGTGTGTGTGTGTGTGTGTGTGTGTGTGTGTGTGTGTGTGTGTGTGTGTGTGTGTGTGTGTAACAGAGCCTGAGCTGATTAAACTCATACAGAGACTGCAGCTCCGTCTGTCTGTCTGTCTGTCTCTCACTGCCTCAGCAAATCTCCTGTCTGTCTCATTAGTGTCTGACACACTGGCTCCCTCAGGCGAGCCCACAGCGAGTGTCCAGCACACACACACACACACACACACACGCTGAGCTGCCCGTCAGCGAGAGACAGACGGCACTGTTGTCCTGCTGAAGAGACAGACAGACAGACAGAGAGACGGAGTCTGACAGCTGCTGGTTAACAGAGTCTCTCAGCGGTTTAATTGGAGGAAACTCAGTGTGAGCGAGTGGAGATCAGCCAGAATCACGGACAGAAAGTCCTGCATGTGCAGCTCACACACACTCACACACACTGACTTTGATTATGTCCTCGTGAACGAGAATGAACACGTCATCCGTAGAGCTTCACGTTCGAAAGCAAGGAAGCAATGACAATACGAATGAAACCTGCAGTGAGACTCTGTTAAAACTCGTTCCCATCCATTTATGAAGATTTCAGTGAATACACGCTGTAAAAAATTATTTTCCAGCTTTATGCAAATGCACTCACCATCGGTTCATCAGAGATCAGGATGAGTGTGTTTCTTCATCAGGTTTGTAGAAATGTGTCTCTGCATCAGTGTCTCAGCAATGGATGCTCTGCAGTGAATGGGTGCCGTCAGAATGAGAGTCTGATAAAAACATCACAATAATCCACAGCACTCCAGTCCATCAGTTAACATCTGGAGAAGACAAAAGCTGAAACACATCCAGCATTAAGACATTTGAAACTAAAATCATAAATCCATAATAACTCTTCCTGCAGTGAAAGTGTTCTGGTCTGAATCAGGGGAGAAATCTGCAGATCAAGCAGCGTTTACAAGACAAAACAGATTTGTTTTTAACAAACACACAGCTTTTGTCTTCTCCAGATGTTAACTGATGGACTGGAGTGCTGTGGATTATTGTGATGTTTTTATCAGACTCTCATTCTGACGGCACCCATTCACTGCAGAGCATCCATTGCTGAGACACTGATGCAGAGACACATTTCTACAAACCTGATGAAGAAACAAACTCATCCTGATCTCAGATGAGAACATTTTCATTTTTGGCTGAACTATTCCTTTAACTCAGTGTGTTGCTTGTCATTTCTTTGGATTTATTTGTGAATTTTCTAGCAATTTCTGAGTGAAAATGTTTGTTTTTTTCTCGGTGTAGTGACATCTGAAGGTTGTTTGTCACTCACACATGACAGGCTGAAGTCTAGTTAAAGGATGACATGAGTGTCTCTGGACCCGTCTGGATGTGTGATAATAACCCCAAGCTGTCTGTCTCTCTGTCAGGTGTTATGTGGACGATAAGGTGTCGAAGGTGGCCTGGTTGAACCGCTCGAACATCATCTTCGCGGGTGAGGATAAGTGGTCTCTGGACCCGCGGGTGGAGCTGGTGACTCAGGGTCAGCTGGAGTACAGTCTGCGGATACAGAAGGTGGATGTGTTCGACGAGGGGCCATACACCTGCTCCATCCAGACCAAACAGCAGCCCAAGACGTCACAGGTCTATCTCATCGTTCAAGGTTAGCACCGTGTGATTGACAGGCCGTCAGACCAATGACAGCTCGTCTTCTGTTGCTCCTCCCACTCACTCCATCACTCGCGCTCGGATCAGACCTGATGATTCGCTGCTTGAGCGAGTGGGCGGTTTGGCAAAAATACCATATCACGATGTTTTCAGGCAGGATCACGCTCCACTATCTTCTCACGATTCTTTGTTAGTTTCTAAGACTCTTTTGAGAGTTACTGAGCAGCACAGTTTATAATCTCACTGTTTAAGCTCTGCTTGGGAACAAAACCTAAAAGAAAAATGAGTGACAGACCATTCAGTCAAAGCAGAGGTGGGTGATATCACCAAAATATTATCTAGCTTTGCTTTATTTCATTACTTTGTTATTAAATTAAGATGAAAGATGCAAACATTAGGGCAAATGCAATATAAAAGCGATACAGATGAAATAACCGGCTTTAATTCTCCAGAGACTGTAGGTCTGTTAAACAGCAGCATTCAAGAATAATCCAATGTACAGATAAAACACTGCACAGTCTTCACTGTATTATTCAGTCAACAGCAGTGAGAGATTTACTGTCTTTTGCTGTTTGATTGACATTACAGTTTCTTTCAGCTTCTTACACACAGAATCTTCACTTGTCTCACAGTTTCTGAAAGCTGTCACTCAAACAGCAGAAACAGACTTTGACTCAGTTTTCAATTTCAGAAAACACTTGCAACACACACAAATCTAACAGGAACTAATATTATGGCAAAGGTGTTTGCTTTTGAGATGTG
>CM071952.1:29655000-29782500 GCA_036784905.1 Acrossocheilus fasciatus | reverse complement strand
CTTGTGAATTACTTTTGAGTTGTGAAAGTTTTTTTTTTTTTTTTAGTCAATCAAGGTCAAGATCAAAATCAAAGAAATTTTAATTCTTCATGATAAGACTCTATAATGAATACCTTAATTAACCTTAATCAAGAGATGTCAATATCATTAATATTACAAATGTCAGTAATATGAGTAATGTCATTAATTTTAGTTACTTTACTCTTAGCAATATAATTTGTTAATAATATTAATAATCATTTTAGTGATATTACTAACTTCACTAGTATTAATAATATCAGTAACAGTGATTTATAACATTAGTAAAGTCAATCATATTAGTAATTTGTAGTTGTTAACTTTAGTTAAGTATATTTTTTAGTATTTAGCAAGTAATTTTAGTCAGTTGTAATGTCTGTAGTATTATTAATTTCAGTAGTATTAGTAATGTCTGTAATATTAGTAACTTATAATATTAGTAATGTCAATCAAAATGTCTGTAATATTTGTAATTTTCAAGCACTAATAATGTCTGAAATATATGTAATATTAGTAATGTTGGTAATATAAGTGATTTCAGTAAGATTAATAATGTCTGTGATGTTGGTAATGTCAGTGTTAGTAATGTGTTTTTGCAGAGGGTCTGACAGCTGTTCTCTGTGAAGGTCGTGAGGATTTCACTCATGAGGCTTTTATGAACTGATATAAACATCATAAACTGCAGCATAATGAGCAGCTGCTGAAGGTGTTTTCAGGTGTGAGAGCGACTCAGGTCTGGGCCAAAACCCTGAAATGATGCTGTGCGTGCGTGTGTGTGCGTGCGTGCGTGCGTGCGTGCGTGCGTGCGTGCGTGTGCGTGTGTGTGCGTGTGTTTGTGGTTTATGTGTCTGCTCTTGTCGGGCTGGAGAAACATGTATTTCTGTATGAGATTTTCTTGTCAGTCCTGCTGCAACTACAATTCCAATTTCATGCGTGTTAGAGAGAAAGAGACTCTGAGGAGAGAGAGTGTTTTAAAAAGGCAGCAGAGATTGGTTAAGGAGAAAGCACAGAGAGAGACGGAGTGCAGAAGCACTGCTGTGAGAAACAGAGGCAATCTGCCACCTAGTGAACATCATTTATCAGACACTGACAACACGTCTGTCCATTTACAAACCTACAGACAGACAGAGACAGACGCCAGAGCGCTTCATCTCATCTCACACTGGCCTCCTGTTCAGAATATTTTTAGCATTTTAGTTTTTCCCAGCAGTCATATTATATAATGCCATTCGGGTTGCCATTTCATTTTCCATGATCATTTCCACCCTCTCTTACTGATATTTATCACTGTACCTTTAAGACTTCTGTATGTAAATGATGTTGATTCTTGACATGTGTAATAATCTCATTCACTGCTCTGTGCAAATTGCAGTCTGCATTAATTATGTGGGCGTTTTTGAGATTGATTTGCATAATTCCTTTATTGAACTCCTCCCTGTCATCATGTGGTTGAGCGTGTTGGGGGGAGGAGACTGGACGGGATTTATGTCAGAAAATGCGGGGTCTGGGATTAGAGAGGACTTCATTAGAGATCAGACTGACAGCGGCTGAATGAATGTTCACAGATGAATGAAGGATGAACGCTGTGGTGTAGATGAGTGAAGGGGAGGAGACTGGGGCGGGGTTTGATGCTGAATGGGTGGGGCCTGAGATTACTGAGGACTTTATCAGAGATTAGAATGACAGCGATGAATGTTTACAGACACAGATGAATGCATAATGAGCGCTGTGGTGTAGATTGATGTCTGGAGGGGGTGGAGTTTCAGTTATAAGGGGTGGGGTCTGTGTCAGAAGGGGTGGGGTCTAATGAGATCAGAATGACAGCAGCTGAACGTGTAAGGAGTGCTGTGGTGTAGATTAGTGTATGGAGGAGGAGACTGGGGTGGAGTTTCAGTTATAAGGGGTGGAGTCTGTGTCAGAGGGGACGGTTTTAATGAGATAAGAGTGACAGCGGCTGAACAAGTGAGTGTTGACAGACAGATGAATGTGTAATGAGCGCTGTTGTGTAGATTAGTGTATGGAGGAGGAGACTGGGGTGGAGTTTCAGTTATAAGGGGTGGAGTCTGTGTCAGAGGGGGCGGGTTTTAATGAGATAAGAATGACAGCAGCTGAACAAGTGAGTGTTGACAGACAGATGAATGCGTAATGAGCGCTGTGGTGTAGATTAGTGTATGGAGGAGGCGGGGTTTCAGTTATAAGGGGCGGGGTCTCATCTGAGGTCAGAATGACAGCAGCTGAACGAGTGAGTGCTGACAGACAGATGAATGCGTATGAGCGCTGCTGGAGGCAGATGTGCTGCAGATGAATCTCTGTCTCTCGCCGCTGATTTATGGCAGGTTTGTGTTGCTGAAGCTGCAGCTCTGAGTTTGCGTTAGTCAGGATCTCAGAGTAAATCAAAAAAATGACAAAGCGCTTCATTAAATGGCGCATGGGTTTGATGAATATGTGGGATTGCGCACGCATTGATCAGACGTGTGCGGGAATAATGGACGAGTGTGTCTGCGGCTCATAACAGATGATGTGTGTGTGATATTTCCACACACGTTTGGCTTTATTGATGCTCTGCAGCATCCGCATTAAACACCGCAGAGTTTATTATGAGTGTGTGTGTGTCACGAGGTCAAGCAGATGTTTATGAGCGACACTCTGATGTGTGTGTATCTGTATTAGCATGAACACAAATCTCCCAGCATCCCTCAGTGTTTCTCGCTCATGTCGTTCTGCTCTGTTTTTCTCCCTCAGTTCCTCCAGTCATCTATAAAGTTTCGGACGACATCACTGTGAACGAGGGCAGTAACGTGACGTTGACGTGTTTGGCCAACGGGAGGCCAGATCCCTCCATCACCTGGAGACTGCTCAACCCGTCAGGTGAGTGACAGCCAATCAGCTGCTATAAAATCTCCTATTAAACCATGTGTGTTGCAGATCATGTGTGTTGTTGCAACCACATCACATAACCCACAACACCCTAGCAACAACCCAGAACTGCCTAGTGACCACATAGCATCACCCAGAACATCCTAGCAACCACATCACATCACCCACAACACCCTAGCAACCATCCAGAACTGCCTAGTGACCACATAGCATCACCCAGAACATCCTAGCAACCACATCACATCACCCACAACACCCTAGCAACCATCCAGAACTGCCTAGTGATCACATAGCATCACCCAGAACATCCTAGCAACCACATCACAACACCCTAGCAACCACCCAGAACTACCTAGCAACCACAGAGCATCATCCAAAACTACTTTGCAACCACATAGCATCACTCAGAACACCCTAGAAGCCACATCACATCATCCTAAACTGCCTAGAGACCACATAGCATCACTCAGAACACCCTACCAACCCAAGTAAATATCACCCACAACACCCTAGCAACCACAGTACATAATCCAAAACTACCTAGCAACCACATAGCATTACTCTAGCAACCACCCAGAACTAACTAGTGACCACAAATCATTACCCAGAACCCCCAGCAGGCCTGTGAAGGCTCTGTCAGTCTGAAGTGATTGTGGGATCAGTGTCCGCATGTCCTTCAGACTCACAGAAGAACCTTCAAGCGCTCTGACCTGGATTCTGTCAGCATGTTCTCTTTCTGTCAGACAGGAAGTCGAAAGAGTGTCAGCGAGAGAAGTGTGTGTGATTCATGTGGAGCAGCTGTGGTTTGATTAGTGTGTGTGTGTGTGTGTGTGTGTGTGTGTGTGTGTGTGTGTGTGTGTGTGTGTGTGTGCTGACCAGTGGTTTCATGTTCACAGTGTATCTGTTGTCCTGAAGATCTTTCTCATCGACAGCTGCATACGTGCTGGGAACAGCATTTACTGAAAAGAGCTGAATGCTGTTTAAAATATTGACCATCCGTGTGTGTGTGTGTGTGTGTGTGTGTGTGTGTGTGTGTGTGTGTGTGTGTGTGTGTGTGTGTGTGGTTGGATCAATGTTGTAATGGTTGGAGATACTCTTTTCCACAGAAGGTCACTAAAGGTCGGAGACAGGCCTTTTAACAGCTGGAACATTAATCAAGTGTTATCAGTGTTTACTGTAACATTAAACCAGCTCTAAACCTGCACAGAACCGGCTCTAAACCAGCACTGAGCGGTTCAGTCAGAGACGTCATGCAGCACACAACTGTGAATGAGTCGTTTCAGTTGTGTTTCTCAAATATTGAAAATGTCTTTGAAAACATGTCCAGCTCATATTTATTCTCTCGGTTGATCTGAGGCTTCAGATTGATGTTCAGAGGAAAGATGTCAGGAGAAGTTTATCCACCACAGCAGCAGATCTACTGCTCAAATCACACACGCTTACACTGAAGAATTCATGTTAGTGATCAACACACACACAAACTGCTCAAGTTCACACACACACACACACACACACACACACACACACACACACACACACACACACACACACACACAGCACGTGTGTTACTGTATGTGTGATTATGATGTTTATACACATACTGTAGATAGTTTCGTCAAACGTCAGATCCCATTATCACATGTATGTTCATCCTGCTCATTACCTGATCATTAGCTGCTCATTAACACTGGATAAGAAAGAATTGAAGCAATCAGATCACTGGTGTGTGTGTGTGTGTGTGTGTGTGTGTGTGTGTGTGTGTGTGTGTGTGTGTGTGTGTGTATAGAATAAACTACAACACAAGTGTGTTGACAAGAATAAATAAGCATGATAATTTGGAGGGTGTGTGTGTGTGTGTGTGTGTGTGTGTGTGTGTGTGAACATTTTGTGTATTTGTGTGTCTCTGTGATCTTTCATTTTTGCTGAACTTTGCCAATTTCATGGTTTTACATAAATTAGTATTCACTAAATAAATGCATTATGCCTCACTGTGGTAAATGATGCTTATGAATAAAACATGAATATACAAATGAGCCCCCCCTTCACTTGTTCTGAAACGCTTTTCAACTTCCTGATGAAAAGCTGACCAGATCAGAGTGTGTGTGTGTGTGTGTGTGTGTGTGTGTGTGTGTGTGTGTGTGTGAGAGAGAGAGAGAGTCTGAGTTTAGTGTTTGTGTTTATGCAAGTGTGTGTGTGTGTGTGTGTGTGTGTGTGTGTGTGTGTGTGAGTGAGAGAGAGAGAGTCTGAGTTTAGTGTTTGTGTTTATGCAAGTGTGTGTGTGTGTGTGTGTGTGTGTGTGTGTGTGTGTGTGTGTGTGTGTGTGTGTGTGTGTGTGTGTGTGTTGTGTGTGTGTGTGTGTGTGAGTGAGAGAGAGAGAGTCTGAGTTTAGTGTTTGTGTTTATGCAAGTGTGTGTGTGTTTGTGTGTGTGTGAGTGAGTGAGAGAGAGAGAGTCTGAGTTTAGTGTTTGTGTGTTTATGCAAGTGTGTGTGTGTGTGTGTGTGTGTGTGTGTGAGTGTGAGAGAGAGAGAGAGTCTAAGTTTAGTGTTTGTGTGTTTATGCGAGTGTGTGTGTGTGTGTGTGTGTGTGTGTGTGTGTGTGTGTGTGTGTGTGTGTGTGAGAGAGAGAGTGTGAGTTTAGTGTTTGTGTGTTTATGTGAGTGTGTGTGTGTGTGTGAGAGAGAGAGAGAGAGAGAGTCTGAGTTTAGTGTTTGTGTGTTTATGCGAGTGAGTGTGTGTGTGTGTGTGTGTGTGTGTGTGTGTGTGTGTGTGTGTGTGTGCGAGTGTGTGTGTGTGTGTGTGTGTGTGTGTGTGTGTTTATGCGAGTGTGTGTGTGTGTGTGTGTGTGAGAGAGAGAGAGTCTGAGTTTAGTGTGTGTGTGTGTGTGTGCGTGTGTGCGTGTGTGTGTGTGTGTGCGTGTGTGTGCGTGTGTGTGAGAGAGAGAGAGAGAGATAATGTTTTAATTAATGATGAACATGATCTGATCACTAAAGCTCCTGTCGGTCTGATGTTCTGAATCTGTTGCTCATGTTCTGTATCATCAGCTCAGTCTCAGCAGCTGATTGTTTTATTAAGTGTGATTCTGTTCGATCAGGTCTGGTTTGTTAATGTTGCTGGAATGTTATGATATTTTATTATATATGATGTTAGGAACCTCACATGCGCCCCCTTCTTGACACTGATGATTGTGTTTGTGTGTGTGTTTGTCAGCCGAGGCTCTGGACGTGGGCGAGTATCTGGAGATCTCTGGGATCGTTCGCTCTCAGGCCGGACGTTACGAGTGTAAAGCGAGCAATGACGTCTCCACTCCTGATGTCAAATACGTCAATGTGGTGGTGAACTGTGAGTAGATGTTTGAGATCAGGCTGATGTGTGTCCTATCTGGTGTGTGTGAGATCAGACTGTGTGTGTCCTGTCTGGCGTGTGTGTGATCATGAATGCATGAATTAGCTTTTCTGCTCAAGAAACAGGAAACATGTTTCGTAGCTTGGCAATGTTTTTAAGATGAAAATGCTGTTTTTGTAGCATGAGAAATATGATTTTCAAAAAATTTGCTGTCTAATATAACACCCAAATTTTTGACTGTAGAGGAAGTAACAGTACATCCATCTAGATGCAAATTGTAATGCAAGAGATTCTGTGTACTGTTTTTTTTTGGTCCAATAAGTAATATCTCTGTTTTATCTGAATTTAATAGGAGAAAATTATTGGTATTCCAATCTTTTACATTTTTAACACATTCTGTTAGCTTAGATAATTTAGAAGTTTCATCTGGTTTTGTTGAAATATATAGTTGAGTATCATCAGCATAACAATGGAAACTAATTCCATATTTTCTAATAATTTTACCAAGGGGTAACATGTATATTGAAAACAGCAGAGGGCCTAGGACAGATCCTTGTGGCACTCCATACTAATACTGATAATTGAGATGATTCCCCATTTAAATAGACAAAGTGATAGCGATCAGAAAGGTAGCATCTAAACCATCTTAAAGCCTGCCCTTGAATACCTGTATAGTTTTGCATTCGATCTATGAGTATGTCATGATCTATAGTGTCGAACGCCGCACTAAGATCAAGTAAAACTAGTAATGAGATGCAGTTTCTGTGCTGTGATGGGGCTTGAAACCTGACTGAAATTATTCATAGATATAATTTTTTTGCAGGAAGGAGCACAATTGAGCAGACACCAGGGGCATGTCTACGTGGTGGCCAGGGGTGGCACCGGCCCCCACTGAAATCTGGTTGGCCACCCCAGGTGCCCCCCCTACCAGATATCTCACGATAGGCTTGTTTTTAGTATATTTCTAACTGCATCTGGCAGTGGCAGATCTTGGCATGTGTAGGCAGCTGCCTAGGGTGGCTTTCTTCTCTTTTTTATACTTAATTTTAGGCTGTTTATAGTGTGATCTTAATAACAAATGTCGAGACTGCATAATGTTACGCGATAGCGCCTCCTAGGAATGCACAAACTAATCTCTCCACTCGCAAGCAGATTTCCTTCACTCTCATAAACTGGACGTGCACATTGTTCTTTTATGAATTGTCTCTGCTCTCGCTTAGATATTGTGTGTGCATGCTCAAACATTGTCCTCGTATCATTGAAGACCAGAAGAGTTTGCGGATGCGGATGTCATTCACGAAACTTTGCAACGTGTGTGTGGCTGAAAAACAATAGTTCTACATTCGAATTGATTATAGCCTATAAAGCTTTCAAAGAGAGCTCCCTTTAAAATCACTAACAAGCTGTCACTTTGTTCATCGTGGGGCACTGGTGCAGTACAGGGACACAGAGGAAAGCCTCCAGGGTGGACCCGGCAGACCTGGGGAGTCCCAAGTCTCCAGACCTGCCATGGCATATGGCCTCCCCCCCAAAAAAAATTTCCAGGGGGAAACTATGACATTTGGGGGGCGCTCAGGAGGAGCGGACTCTGGTGGGCGCTGTGGAGGAGCGAGGGCTGGCTGGGACCAGCGGAGACTTGGGAGACTTTGGCAGCGAAGGAAAGCTGGACAGGACCTGCTGAGGGAAAACTGAGGGAACCGGAAGATAGCTCCTTTGAATGGACTCTGGGGTGAGGACAGGCGCCGAGAACCCTGGGGGTAATGCCATATCCATGAGCTCTGGGGCTGGAGCCGACGGGCTTAAGTGAGCCACGGACAGCGGCGGGCTTGCGTTGGCCACGAACGGGAGAAAATGGGAGATCTCTGCGGGCCAGGGTGGAGAACAGCCCGGCGACTTCCATGCCGTGGAGAGGAGGGAAAAAACAGGGAAAACCAAACAACTTTCAGAAACAAAACAAAAACACGGGGAGAAAGGGCGCCACTCACTTTTTCTTTTCTTTTGTCACTTTCTGTCACGGTTCGCACGGAGCAAGGAGAACGCAGGAGACGAGGAGAACAATCAATATCCTTTTAATGAAGTTTTGCCAGGAAACATGGAGCACGAGGGTAAGACAAACAATCGGAGACTGGGAAACACAGGGCTTAAGAACACTGGGAAATCAAACGAGGAAGAAACAGGTGAGGAGTAATTAAACACAGATGGAGACTAATGAACTAATAACAAAGACAGAAAGGTCCAAATAAGGAAAACCAGGAAACAAACGGGAACATACATGTGACAGTTATAATGAGAGGGTTTGATTGTATAACCAGCACGGAACAAAAACTGGTGTGCTGCAACCTTTATGTTATGAGAACTAGCATGCACTGTCATGAGGATGATGAAAGTGTTTTCACTTGAGTAAAGCCTTGAAGTCCCTTTAAGTGTTTTTCTTCATTGAATATGTACAATTTCTCATGTGGTAACATATAATTTATTTGATTTTATTCAACCCAAAATATGAATTTAATCAACCTATACATTGGGTTACAGAAACAGGCAGAAATAAATCAAGATAGCATTTGCAGTTTAGCACTACTTAATTGAGTACCATAGACCCCCTCCCCCTCCCCCTCCCCATCCCCATTGTGCTCATTTTGTGGCCACCCTCTGTTGAGGCAATGCCCCCCCCCCCTTGAAATACTCTATTAATACACTCTATTAATAACCGCCAGCTTGAATGGTTTTGGGACGTGACCTAGAGGTAATGATGAGTTAATAATATTAACTCTAATATTAGAAGTGGTTCTTCTGCTACAAGTAACAACTCTTTCAGTAATTTATTGGGTACAGGATCTAATATACATGTTGTTGGTTTAGATGCAGTGATAAGTTTATTTAGCTCTTCCTGTCCTATAGTTGTAAAGCACTGCAGTTTTGCTTTGGGTGCAATGAATGAAGCTGAATTGCGTTGAAGCTGAAAAGACGATGTAGATCCTATATTTGTTATTATATTTCTGATACTATCTATTTTAGCGGTGAAGAAATTCATAAAGTCAATACTATTAAACTGTGAGGGAATATTTAGTTCGTGTGACGTTTGATTATTTGTTAATCTAGCCACTGTGCTAAATAAAAAGCTTGGATTGTTTTGGCTATTTTCTGAGTTTGTACATATGCTTGGTCCTTTCAGGTTTAACAGCCTGTCTGTTGCTGGGCATAATGTTTTTCCACACAATTCTAAAAACTTCCAAGTTAGTTTTTCTCCATTTGCGCTCAAAATTACGAGTTTCTTTCTTGAGAGAATGGTATTACTCAGTGGTATAGTGGTGCCTGGAGAAGTGGGTATACTCTTAATTTATGCCCCCAATTTTTTTTTTTAAACGGCCCGGCAAAGGATGAAAGACCTGTGTCATAAACAGTGACATGTAAAACTAGTCTTGCATATTTAGTTCACTCCAAAATGGGCCAGTAATATTTGCACACTGTCACTTAACTTCAGCTGCTTGAGTAAGGATCATTATGAAAATAATATTATCCACAGGCGAGGTGCAGATTTTGCAATAAATAATTAAAATAAATAAATAAGTATATAAATAGACTGCAGCAACTGACATTTTGACAGTCTGCTCACAATTGTGGGAGAATTGTGATCTCTATTTGAAACAAACAAACAATCATGATTCTCAATCATTTCAGAAGTGAGGGGGACAGAGATGTCAAATATAATAACTTTTTTGTCTAATTTGACAGGTTTTATTATGATTATTATTATTATTTATTCATCATTACCTCTTGCTTTTAATTGGCTGAGAAATCAAATACACTGCTGGACAATAACCGATAATTTATAATATTTTTCCTGTATTTTCCTAATGGCAATTTTATGATTTGTTTAGCCTATTTATTACATTTTTTTCCCATTTTTATCACAGAATAAGGCAGAAGATATATTACATAGCCTAGTAGCCTACCTGTTGCCAAGTGTAAATATTAATAATAATAAATGCTATCAATTAGCACTGCATTATTCAGAATCAGATGCTTTATTATTACCTGGAGATGACTTGAAAAACACACAAAAACCATATTGTCGCAATCATGTGTTTACTGTCTTCACGTTTCTTTTTATTCAGCTTAGCTACAGTAGAGATGGCTTTGGCTTCAGGGATAGCTGGATTCTTGCACGTCGTGACTTGTAAGTTAGTACTTCTTATGAGGCAGTTTCGGACTTTCTGCACGAGAGGGCCATCCGGCTTCGTGTAGCCTATAAATGAAACATACTCTGCATGAGAGTGTTAACATCTCGTTACTGACCACATCACTGTCTTTACTTGGATGTTTTTAGGGAATATTTGCATTTATTCACATGAAATTGGATTAGTTACTCATATGCTGGACTGTCATGATTTTAACTAGTGCAGGACACTACTGAATGATGCGCATCAGAGGGGATTTAGAAGTTGATATATGGAATGCCGACTGATAAAGAAGTGGGTATATGCCGTATACCTGCGTATACCCTCCAATACACCACTGGTATTACTGTTGTACCATGGTGCAGTACGTTTGTACATAGTTATTTGTATTATCGACATTCATTTTAAAGTCTCTGACGATTAGCACTTTATTAACAATAACCAACAGGTCTGAAAGAAAATCAGCATATTCTTTTAGGAAATCTGTATACGGCCATGGTGGTCTATACACAGTTGCCTGACTGTGTGTATTAGATCAGACTGTGTGTGAGATCAGAATGTGTGTCTTTTTCTGTGTGTGTGAGATCAGACTGTGTGTGGCTCAGACTGTGTGAGATCAGACTGTGTGTGGCTCATTCTTGTGTGTGAGATCAGACTGTGTGTTGTTCTGTGTGTGTAAGATCAGACTGTGTGAGATCAGACTGTGTGTGGCTCATTCTGTGTGTGAGATCAGACTGTGTGGCTCATTCTGTTTGTGAGATCAGACTGTGTGTGGGATCAGACAGTGTGCGTCTTATTCTGTGTGTGAGATCAGACTGTGTGTCGTTCTGTGTGTAAGATCAGACTGTGCGACTCATTCTTGTGTGTGAGATCAGACTGCGTGTGTCTCGTTCTTGTGTGTGTAAGATCAGACTGTGTGATATCAGACTGTGTGTGTCTCGTTCTTGTGTGTGTAAGATCAGACTGTGTGAGATCAGACTGTGTGTGGCTCATTCTGTATGTGAGACCAGACTCTGTGTGGCTCATTCTGTGTGTGAGATCAGACTGTGTGTTGTTCTGTGTGTGTAAGATCAGACTGTGTGAGATCAGACTGTGTGTGGCTCATTCTGTGTGTGAGATCAGACTGTGTGTGGCTCATTCTGGTTGTGAGATCAGACTGTGTGTGGGATCAGACAGTGTGCGTCTTATTCTGTGTGTGAGATCAGACTGTGTGTCGTTCTGTGTGTAAGATCAGACTGTGCGACTCATTCTTGTGTGTGAGATCAGACTGTGTCATTCTGTGTGTGAGATCAGACTGTGTGTGGCTCATTCTTGTGTGTGGGGTCAGACTGTGTGTATTAAATGCTCCTGCAAGAAGGACTTTTAATTTGAAACTGTAGTTGTAGTAGTATTACGGGAGAGGGCAGCGTAGTTCATTGAGTTGCCGTTGTTTGCTGTGTTCGTGTGATCTGTTCGAGCCACTGACCGGCACCCAGGGGGGTTTACTCATCAACTACCCAATCAGAACCTAATAGTCTCAAAAGTCTCTCCAACAAAGTGGTCCTTCGAGCCGGATGAGTAATCCCTGCTGATAAATTGGATCCTGATGAGGAGATATTTGGAGGTGCTCGCCCTAAACACCACACACGTCCTCCTGCTTACCTACAGCAGTATGAAGTACAGTATACTCGAGGCAGACCTGTTGCTGAGTGTGATGTCCCTCACCCCTGGGAGGCACCTGTCCATCGGACTCCTCCCCCATCCTTCCAGCCATATACCACTCCCCTGGTGGGGACCTGGTCTGTTCTAATGGCTCACAGATCATGTCCTCATGTTATAAACCTTCACAGCATGCTGAATGCCATCAGCCATCATTCTCCTCAGCTCAAGCGGCTGGTTTCATTACCTCTGCACGCGACTCATCAGGCCTTCCAGGCAGATCTGAAGGAGCTGAGAGAAGTCCGTGCTGAAGTCAGAGAATTAGTTCAAGTGGCTCAGTCCCTTCGAGCTGACCTTAGTCAAGCTAGAGGCCAGAATCTCTCACCAGCACAGCCGTCGGCGTTGCAGTTATCCAGTACTCCTCTGAGGCGGTATGAATCCACACCTTTAGCAGAGGATGGAAACTTTGCTGAACTTCATCCACCGCCTTGGCCTGAGCCTTATGTTGAGGAACCGGGTGGGTGACCTTGCACTACCGGACATGGGTGCCATTACCTACCAACCTGTGGAGCCAGAGACTAGAATGTATTCCTTTGTGTTCCCGGCTACTGAAACACTCCCTTCTCAGCCTTATGCTCCTGACACTTGTGGGCTTCCTCCACCTCCTACCCCTAAAAAGCTTCGAGAGTTACTCACATCTGTGGCCATGCCCTTACCTGCTAACCGCACAACCGTGCCTGTTTCTCCACGATTCAGTTCGGTACCGGCTCATTCGAATCCTACAGTCTTTGCATCAAAGGCATAGCCTGGCCTACATCCTGTAGCACCTTATTCTGGGTCTGAATATGTATACAGGGGACCTTCTCCTTCGATTCTCCTGATCCTGGTGAGTTTGCTCATCTCCGGATAGCTCTGAAGAACCTGCTTCCTCCCGATGGGACTGAACTTTTCAAATATCAGGTCTTAGTGGATCACCTTAGGTTTGAGGAGGCTAGAATGATAGATGATGCTTACCTGAACTCACCTTCCCCATTCACTGATACGATGGCAGATCTTCATGATAAATTTGGCCAACCGCATCAGCTAGCCTTAAGGAAGATTGCTAGTGTCCTTGAGAGCCCTGACATAAAATGAGGTGATATCTCAGCCTTCCAGAGGTTTGCTCTCCAGATGCAGTCACTAGTGGGCCTCTTTAAAACCCTGGGATGTGACAGTTAGCTGGAGATGAGTTGTGGGTCCCACGTTGCGTGCCTCCTGAGTAAGCTCCCCCCTGAGCAGCGAGCTGAGTTTCGTCTCCATATGCTCAGCCAACCTGGCACATCCCCTAATCTGGCTGACCTTTCAAACTGGCTCCGTTACGAAACTTGGTGCCACAGTTACGATACCGAGCCGATATCTTAGGGCTCACATGCCAAGTCAGATTCTGGGAAGAGATTCTGTGATAAGACTGAGCATTACCCGAACTCATTGAGACAGGAGCTGTTCGGGAAGTTCTTATACCTGACTCACCTGAATTTTGGTACATCCCCCACCACATCGTTAGTCACAATGGGAAGTTCCGCCTTGTTTTTATTTGCTCCTATCAGTACCAATGACAAAGCCTTAATCAGTACCTGTTGCCAGGTCCCACACTCGGAGCCTCACTGTTGGGCGTCCTTATCTGTTTCAGAGAACATCCCGTGGCTGTGAGTGGGGATATTAAGGCGATGTTTCATCAGGTTCGCCTTATACCTGAGGACCGTCCCTTACTCCGTTTCCTTTGGTGGAACCTGAAAATGGATGAGGCTCCCAAGATTCTTGAATGGCAGATCCTGCCCTTCTGCACGACCTCCAGTCCATGCTGTGCCACCTATGCACTGCAACGGCATGTCCGGCAACACCCCCTGACTGATGAGGCAATTTGGTTTTCAGTGGAGAGGTGTTTCTATGTCGATAATTGTCTGCAGAGTATGCCTACTGCAGATGAGGCTCGGAACTTGATTGATCGACTACGGAATATCCTTTCTGGAGCTGGATTTGAAATTCGCCAGTAGGCCTGCAATGATCCTATTGTGCTAAGTCATCTACACCGACCTGTGATTTACAAGACTCCAACTTTGAGGAACATCTATAAGGTCCTAGCTACCCAGTACAACCCCCTGGGATGGCTTTTACCTTATACAGTTTGGGCGAAAGTCATCATTAAGCAATTATGGAACAAGGAGAGGGGGTGGGATGACCCTAACCTTCCACCTGACCTCCTCCAGTCCTGGAGTGTATGGAGGAGGAACTCCGATACCTTCCTTGTATCTCCTTTCCTCGGCCTTATGTCCCTCTTGAGGTTGGGATGGATGGTGTTACCCATGAGGTACATATCTTCTCGGATGCCTCTGAGCAGGCATATGGAGCCGTGGCTTACCTCTGGACTACAGATCAGGTCGGTCAGACTTACCTGTCCTTCATCATAGCACGCTCCCGTGTCACTCCTAAACGAGCTCACTCGATTCCAAGACTGGAACTCTGTGGGAATCTTGTCGCGGCACAGTTGGCTAAGTTACTTGAAACCGAGTTATCCCTACAGGTCCAGTCTATTTCCCTGTGGACAGACTCTACCATGGTCCTCCAGTGGTTGAATTCTGAGTCCTGTCCCTTCCGAGTCTTCGTGGGGAACAGAATCGCTGAGATCCATGAGCTGACTGACAAGTGCTGTTGGCGCTATGTAGGCTCTGTGGACAACCCCGCTGATGACCTCACAAAAGGAAGACCTCTGCAATACCTGGCTGCACCGAATCGATGGCCCCAAGGACCCTCTTTCCTCCTCCAAGATCCCAAAGAATGGCCAGTAATCCCTAAGGCTGAAACCAGGGAAGACCAGGATGAACTACGGAAATCTACCTTCTGTGGGATCAGTACCTTTCCTCCCTCGTCTGATAAGATTGATGGATGGAACTACAACACCTGGAAAGAACTGTTGGATGTAATCGCCCAAGAACTTCGGAACAACTTCTCTGGAGGCTGAGAATTACCGCCAGGCTGAGGTCCATATCCTCAAACAGGTGCAGCAGGAATCCTTCCCTGAGGATTATAAACTGTTAGGGACTGGAAAGCCAGTTAGGTCCAGGGGTGGGATAGTTACCCTAGCTGCTGAAATGGATCCGTCCAGTGGTCTGATAAGGGTGGGAGGTCATTTACTGAGAACTGAAGGCATCAAGGACTCCATTTGACATCCTCTGGTGCTGGATCCTAGCCACCCCGTCACTCGTTTGCTCATTCAACATTATGACGACCAGTTACATCATCCTGGATTGGAACAGTTGTTCGGGGAAATATGGAGATACTATTGGATTCTCCGAGGCCCCAAAGCTGTCCGCCGATTTCAACGTGACTGCCCGGAATGTCAGCGTTGGAGGGCCCAACCGACAATCCCTAAGATGTCGGATTTACCCGCTGCACGCCTTCAGCTTAATAAACCTGCCTTCCATTCTTGTGGATTGGACTGCTTTGGACCCCTTCTAGTTAAAATCGGGAGACGCACCGAGAAGCGTTGGGGTATTCTCTTCAAATGTCTGACCACAAGAGCTGTCCATTTATACCTACTCCCTAGCATGAGTACCAACTCATTTCTCATGGCCCTGCGAAGGTTTATCGCGAGAAGAGGAACACCAGCGGAATTATGGTCGGATCAAGGTACAAACTTTCGTGGGGGTCAAAGGGAGTTACAGGAAGCATATTCCGCATTGGTTCCTGATATACAGCGTCAGCTTGCCCACCAAAAGATCCACTTCCACTTTAATCCTCCATCAGCCCTTCTTTTTGGTGGAGTTTGGGAGAGGGAAGTAAGGTCAGTTAAATCGGCCTTGTACACAGTTTTGGGTTCACAGTCAGTTCCAGAGGAAGTCTTGATGACAGTCTTGCTGGAAGTAGAGGCCATCTTGAACTGAAAACCCTTGGGGTATGTATCATCAGATGTGGCAAATGCTGACCCAGTGACGCCAAACAGTCTCCTCATGGTGCGGCCCGATGGATCTCTGACTCAAGTCGTTTACCCCGAATCGGAGATGTTGAGTCGCCGGCACTGGAGACACTCCCAGATTCTAGCAGACCAATTCTGGTCCAGGTTCATACGAGACTACCTCCCTAGCCTCCAAACCCGGCAGAAATGGCAAGCCTCTCTTCCCAACCTAAAGGAGCAGACATTTGTTATGATTGTCGACCCCCAACTACCTCGAAGTTTATGGCCTGTAGGGCGAGTGATCAAGACCTACCCAAGTCCAAATGGTCATATCAGGTCGGCTGATGTACACATGAAGGGTCACGTTTATACCAGACCAGTGGCCCACCTGGTAATCCTGCCAGCCTAACCAAAGGATAGACTGAAGGCCCCTAACACTGACTAGTTAAGTCGCCTTTCTGAAAGCAAAGATGCTCTGCATCTTTGGGGGCGGCTGTATTAAAGTCTCCTGCAAGAGGGATTTTTCATTTGAAACTGTAGTCGTAGTAGTATTATGGGAGAGGGCAGCGTAGTTCATTGAGTTGCCATTGTTTGCTGTGTTCGTGTGATCTGTTCGAGCCACTGGCTGAAAGGATGATTACTCTAGTTGGTTAGTGGTGATTGCTGCAGATTTAACATCAAAGTGTTAGTTACTGACCGCAAGTAAGCCGATTTTATTTATATTTTGTTAACCTTTAGAGTGGTATGGTCCCACATATGGGATTTTTATTTCCGTGCCCCTGGGAGTATGGTCCCACATATGGGATTTTTATTTCCGTGCCCCTGGGAGTACGGTCCCACATATGGGATTTAGAACGTTTGGTGACATCGCATAACTGCCAAATTCAAACTGCAGTTTCGCGCATTGACTGGCACTGAGCTAGAGAGAGACGTGCACTACAATTGTCATATTATCACAACTATGCAGTGTTCTTAACCGCATAATGCATATTTTAGGTTTCAGACATTTAAATACACATAAGTACCAGTAAAACAATACATTTAGAGCTTGCAAAATACACAGATGTCTATGGAAGCAACCATAACAATCCATTCTGATTTAATTTGCCGATGTGTTTTATTCATATCAGATACACATAGTGTAAGTAACTATAAAGTTCACTCTATTCTTCAACCAGTTCACGAGCCACTTACTTGCATGTATTTTGGGAGAAATTAATGAATTCACATGCTGTAAATCAGACTGACAGTACTCTCTGAACTGCGCCGCGAACAAACAGTAAGGGCAAACGTTCTAAAATAATGGTCGCCTTAAAAAAACTCACTCTGGGGGGACTGCTAGAATAAACTCACCACTGAAAGGGTTAACAGTGATCGGAACAGTGTTATTATATGTGTCTGTATCAGATGAACCTGCCCAGACATGTCCTGCAACGATCATTCTGTATTATTCAGCCTGATAATATTACTTAACTTTTGATTATTCATTCCTTATCTGGATGTAAATCAGTGTTATGTATTACAGTGTTTCTTAAAGATGTTTGAATGACACGATGTGGTTCTATTGAGCTGTTAAATTACTGAATGAGTGATGAGCGTTATGTTTATGCAGATGCTGGTCATATGCACCACGGCTACCCATATATGAGAGCTGTATGTTCATAGTGACAAATTCTCACTAATGGCTTGTAGTTCTCTGTGAAAGACCTTCTTTCCCTTCATTTAACCGTATGTTTTGTAGAGAAATATCACTGATGTGAATTGGGAATACTTTGGCTTCATTATGTAACAGTGAATGTTTACTGTTGTTTATATAATTTAGTTTATTCATTTTCTTTATTGTACTTATTTTTGCAGACTATCTTCACCTTTTATTGTACATCTGTGGCCCTACCTTTCTCTGCCAATACACCGTCTAAAGCTGATCACCTGTCTCCTCATTATTGGTGCTCTGACCCAGGGGGGTTTACTCATCAACTACCCAATCAGAACCTAATAATCCAAAAGTCTCTCCAACACTGTGTGTGGCTCATTCTGTGTGTGTGAGATCAGACTGTGTGTCTCGTTCTTGTGTGAGATCAGACTGATATGTGTCTTCACAGACCCGCCATACATTAAGGAGGTGCGTAGCTCCGAGACGCCGGTGGGTCAGGCTGGGGTCCTGCACTGCGAGGCGTCTGCGGTTCCTCAGCCTGAGTTTGAGTGGTACAGAGACGAGCGCAGGTCAGTCACTCAGAGAACACAGATTATTCCCAGAACATTCCCAAAACATATGTGGTAGAATGCAAATAGAATGTAATAATACAAATAGAATTTTCTATTTAGTTTGCAAAACATTCCCCTAACCTTTAGCTAACATTCTTCTAACAGTTCTCTGATCTCTGTTCATAATATCGTTTACTCTTCAGTATAAAAATATATTTTCTAATGTTTATATATATATATATATATATATATATATATATATATATATATATATATATATCCGCTCCATATATTTCAGACCAAGAAAATAAATTCACATTTCACATTTGGAGAGAAATCAAGCAACTTAATTTGTTGTCTGTAACTTGTGAACATAACACATTTGAATAAAAATAATGAATAAAGCCTAAATGTAGGCTAAACTATAAGATTGTAAGTGTATTTTCTAGCCCCTGAAACACTTTTTAAAATTACTTTTAAAAATATATTTCATTGTGGTGCTTCATATATATACACACACACACACACACACACACACACACACACATACACACACACACACACATTTAATTAATTAATTATTTTACCAAAATAAGAGGGATCATACAAAATGCATATTATTGTTTATTTAGTACTGACCTAATTCCTGAATAAGATATTTCACATAAAAGATGATTACATATAGTCCACAAGGGAAAATAAGTTGAATTTATAAAGATGACCCTGTTCAAAAGTTTACATCTTGATTCTTAATGCTGTGTTGTTCCCTGAATGATCCACAGCTGTGTTTTTGTTTAGTGATGGTTGTTCATGAGTCCCTTGTTTGTAAACTGCGTGCTGTTCTTCAGAAAAATCCCCCAGCTCCCACAAACTTTTTGGTTTTCCTGTATTTTTGTGTATTTGAACCCTTTCCAACAATAACTGTATAATTTTGAGATCCATATTTTCACACTGAGGACAACTGAGGGACTCATATACAACTATTAGAGAAGGTTCAAACGCACACTGATGCTCCAGAAGGAGAAACCATGCATTAAGAGCCGGGGGTGAAAACTTGAATTTGAAGATCAGGGTAAATTTAACTTATTTTGTCTTCTTGGAAACGTAAGTATCTTCTGTAGCTTCTGAAGGACAGTACTAAATGAACAAAAAAAAGATATTTAGGCAAAATAAGAAAAATGTACACATCTTAAGTCTGCTCAAAAGTTTGCATTTGTATGATGCATCTTATTTTGGTAACATGATTAACATGGAAAAAAATTGCGCGCACACACACACACACACATATACATATATATATATATATATATATATATGTGTGTGTGTGTGTGTGTGTGTGTGTGTGTGTGTGTGTGTGTGTGTGTGTGTGTGCGTGCAATTTTTTTCCATCTAATATATATAGTTTATTCCATTATATTTTATTTTATTTTAATTTACAAAAAAATCTATTTTAATAGCTATAGTTTTACAATAACAATGCTGCACAGAAGAAATTAATCCTGTCTGTCTATTACCACAGTGATAAAAACAACACACATTAATGAATGCATTAAAGAACACAAACGCATGAATTCAATTTTAAGAAAATTAAGGTTCTCAGAGAAATCAGTAAATAAAATAAATTAATAAATATAATAATAAATACATTCAGGACTAGATTTGACAGTTGAACTGCATCTGATCATTTATGTTGTTTAGTTTTCATCCATCTGCTAACAGAGAGTAAAGCAGAATTAAGTTGAATGAAGATTTACAGAAATAATAATCTGTCAGTGTTTGTGTGTGTGTTTATCAGACTGTCCAGCTCTCAGAGCGTCAGTATTCAGATCAGCGGCTCTCGTACGCTGCTGGTGGTCGCAAACGTCACAGAGGATGATTATGGAAACTACACGTGTGTCGCCACCAACAGACTGGGAATCCACAACGCCAGCGTGTTCCTCTACAGTGAGAGTCTCACACACACACACACACACACACACACACACACACACACAGGTTTGTTTTGCTATCCTTGTGGGGACTCTCCATAGGCGTAATGGTTTTTATACTGTACTTACTGTATGTGCTATTGTCCTACACCAACCCTACACCTAAACCTACCCCTTACAGGAGACTACAGGCATTTTTACTTTCTCAAAAAAACTCACTCTGTATGATTTTTAAGCTTGTTTCCTCATGGAGACCTAAAAAATATCCCCATAAGGTCAACGTTTACTGGTTTTACTATCCTTGTGGGGACATTTGGTCCCCTCAATGTAGCATAAACAAGAACACACACACACACACACACACTGATGTAGTTCAGCATGTCGACCAACAGATGGCGCCTGTTTACCAACATGTCTCTCTCTCTCTCTCTCAGAACCTGGCACTGGGCGGGACATCAATGCCTCCGGCTGCGTCTGTCAATCATTCTGGCTCCTCCTCCTGTCTGTTCTCTCGGCTCTTCTGAAGTGTTAATGTTCAGTGCAGACGCTCTGAACGCAATCGATCGTCTCAGACTGTTTCCATCCGTCCATCCACGCTCACCGTTACGCCCCGGCAGGACGACCGTCTTATTATCAGGAAAAAAATATGACATGGAGAAAAGAAAGAAGGTGCTCTTTTTAAGACAAGAATATTGTCATTTAACCGGTTCAAGCGCTGACTTCCAGTGACGCCCGTCTGTCTGTCGTCTGAGTGCATGTATGTGATTTACCACAGAAACCCAGAGTCAAATCATCGAGAAAAATGGTTCATTTCATTGTGTTTTTCCATAATACCCTGCAGCCTATTCCCAAATCTGCCTAATGTAAACTAATGAAGGAGCGCTAGAATCGTGTAAAGTCGTTTAGATGTGGTTTAAAGCTAATGACTAGCAGAAGGGATTGAAACACTTTTTTCCTGAATCTTCATCATGAAGATTCTCCGAGACCAGATAATGTTTGAGATGCTCACGTCCATCTGTGTTTGTGATGATTGATTGGAGAAACTTGTCACAGAGGCAGAACAAACCCCGCCCCTAAACCCCTCCCATATGTGTAGCCCCTCCCACTCCAGGCGGATCTGCAGGTGTTTCTTCAGGGTTCCTGTGAACTCTCTCTCTCGTGAAAAACAATTCTTTTGTAGGGAAACCTGTAGAATTCTGTGGAATGATTTTTACCGTGGTAAAGTGTGAGATTCATCCAGACCCTCGTGTCCTGAACCTCGTCTTCTGCGCGTCTGTGAAATCGTATGAACTCTGAATTGTACGACACCAATGAATGCTTCGCTTCGATTCGCTGCTCATCCCGTCGCGTCTGTCGCCTGTAAATATTATTTTGAATCGAATGTCCTCACATGGAAACGAATCTTCAGTTCAGGTTTCTTCAGATGTAGTTCGTTATCTGCGGTGGCGCTTTGATGCTTCCTGTAACAAACTGAAATTAGATACTAAACGTAAAGATTTTTAATACAAATATTTAAATATCTTGTTCTAAAACTAGATTTACCTTTGAAGCGGCTGCACTACTATTCTTATTTATAGAGACTGATCATTTCTGTTCGTTAGTTATTATGATAGTAGTTGTACAGAAATGAGCTGAATCCACTAACTGCCAAACGATTATATAAAAAAAAAACTATATAAAAAAGCCATTTTAGAGATGATTTACACACACACATGCGTTCGTTTTCTTTGTCATTGAATTTATGCATCCGTCCCTGATTTTCTTTTTTACCAGTTTTATTTTTCTTTTGATTTTCTTAAAGAGCAGATTGTGTGTACGCATTCATTTATTAAAGACATTTCAAAAGTATTATGAATCCCTCTTGGGTTTACAGTAGTGAGCTCTTCAGCCCTTTGATTGACAGCTCTCTCAGCCAATAAGCTTTCAGCGTGTGAGCTCTGATGCCTTGATTGGATGAACCCGCGTGTGGCTCGGCGTCTAGTTTTTAAGGGCTAGTCGTGTGTCTCCTGTAGTCCGCAGAAGCTCTCACTCGTGCCCTGAACACCGATGTTTGGGTTTGATCCGATCCAAAGTCAAGCGTCCTGAAGTCCGGATCAGGACTCGTGTGTTTTCTATCCGAACGCCTCTGTACAGCTTCACTGCAGCGTGTGTGTTTAACAGTTACACTCAATAAGGATCAGCTGACTTTAATTTCACCGTGTTTAGTGTGTGTGTGTGTGTGTGTGTGTGTTACTCCTGATGCTCTGTAACATGATGAGAAAACTGGACGCTGTGTTTTTGTCGATCCTCTTTTGCTACGGGACGCCGGAGTCTCTAGAAAGAGATTTTCTGGGTCGTTCGACTGACATCTTCATGAAAAGCAATGAACATTTTCTAACTGTGTTTATTTACTCTAAAATTACCGCAGTCATTTTTTAAACCCTTCTGCACTGTAAAGAACTCATGAAGTGTTTAAAATGGAAATAAAGTCATTTGAATTTGTTGTATTTCAAAAGTGGGTTTAAGAAAAAAAAAATGATTGTAATTTTTGGTGAGAAAATGAGGCTTATGAACTCTGTTAATCATGTAACATGCAAATAAAGGAATATAAAGATTGTTAGAGCTCCCTTTAAATGGCTGTTATTGTGTTTTTTAACTCTATTTGAAATGAAGGGTCAGTGTAAACCACTTCACAGATGTCATCTCCCAAATCACTTCACATAAGGACTTAAGAAAGATAAAAAAAAAAAAAATCATAAGTACACTCATGAGCTGTGTCCCAAAGTTGAGTACGCACCCTTCCTAGACTGGATTTGAAGTGCGATTGCATCACACCGACACTACGGAGACTATCCCAATGTGAAGTGTACACACTCCGAAGTCCGTATTTGAAGTGCGATTCCGTCACAGCGTCACGACGTAAGATGTCCCAATTCAGGATGCGCTCTCTGAAGACTGCATTCCAAGGCTGATTGCGGCGCTACGAAGGCTGCCGTAATTCGAAAGTGACTTCAAATGCGTCCTCCATTTCACAGGAAAATGAAGTTTACATCTGATGGACATTTCGCACCCTAGCATATCCCTGAATCACTTGCACGCAGATGACGATGGAATTTATATTCAAAGAACACGGCGGATGAGAGTTCTGTGAGGAATTCACATTGAAATGTAAGTATTGTGTTTTCATTTACTCAAATACCTAGCGAAAGTGTTAAAAGCCAAGGTTTTTTTTTTTTTAAACACAAAGCCTACAAACAATAAGACAACCAGTATATGAGGCAATCTTTCCCTTTGTTGTGTTTTTGTAGTGCTGTCATGCAGGGCCGGATTATCCATAGATGGGATTGGGCGAGTGCCCTGGGGCACCAGCCAATAGGAGGGCACCAAGTGATTAACATGACTAGACCTTTAAAAAAATTTTCATGTTTTGTAAATATATTATTTTGCTGGAAGAGATACTGATACATACAAAAGGAAAAGACAGTCACTTGCTTTGTTGCTGAAAGAATCAGCCGTTCAAACAAATCAACTGAATGAATGATTCAGTGATAAAATCAGTGACTTACCGCCAATTGCTGGCAGTTTTATTTTTAAAGTGTTATTTCAGTTATTTAAATCATTTCAATTAAACAATAGTTCTGTATTCAAAATTTTAGGGTTAGGGTTAGGCACTTTAAATGTGGTCACCCTAGGGCGCACTACACTGTGTTAATCCGGGCCTGCTGTCATGCAAGATATGTCCACACGTTTTAACCAAACTTGAGCACTTCAGTATTTTGTAGGCATGTGCTGCTGTGTCATATTTTCTGATGTTGCATCAAATTTTACATATGTTTAAATATGTTGTACATATTTTCAAAGACTGCACGACTGTCTAAACATTTTTCATAAGTGTTTCCATTTTCTCTTGTTTTAGGAATATTCTGGAGAAGATGAGCCTGCTGGGGAAGGACTTAAAAATACAAAGTATTCAAGTTAATAGACACATTTTTGCTGAAATCCATTGTGCTGTTTTTGTTAACAGGCATGGTTTATTTGCTCTGCCTTAGGATTGCAAGTGTCCCGGGACAGGTGACAGAGTGAGTGTCCCGGAACAGGTGAGGGGGTGAGTGTCTCGGGACAGGTGACGGAGTGAGTGTCCCAGAGGGAGTGAGTGTCCCGGGACAGGTGAGGGGGTGAGTGTCCTGGGACAGGTGACGGAGTGAGTGTCTCGGAGGGAGTGAGTGTCCCAGGACAGGTGAGGGGGTGAGTGTCCCGGAGGGAGTGAGTGTCCTGGTGTAGCAGAGGCCAGCAAGTGAGTGCTGTGCAGGTAAAACCTCACTCCCCGATCTCAAGAGCGACTGATGCTAGAGGTCATGGCCTTTAGCCTCCTTGTTAGAGCGCCCGCCTCCCACGTCGGAGACCGCGGTTCGAAACCCGCTCGGAGCGGGGCGAGTAGGACCGCGACATTGGTGCCGTGACCCGGATGGGAGTGAGGTTTAGGGGGGTGAGTGTAGCAGAGGCCAGCAAGTGAGTGCTGTGCAGGTAAAACCTCACTCCCCGATCTCAAGAGGTGCTCTAGCGACTGATGCTAGAGGTCATGGCCTTTAGCCTCCTTGTTAGAGCGCCCGCCTCCCACGCCGGAGACCGCGGTTCGAAACCCGCTCGGAGCGGGGCGAGTAGGACCGCGACACTGGGACAGGTGATGGGGTGAGTGTCTCGGGACAGGTGAGGGGGCGATTGTCCCGGAGGGAGTGAGTGTCCCAGGACAGGTGAGGGGGTGAGTGTCCCAGGGGGGGTGAGTGCCTCGGGACAGGTGAGGGGGCGAGTGTCCCGGAGGGAGTGAGTGTCCCGGGACAGGTGACGGAGTGAGTGTCTCAGGACAGGTGAGGGGGCAAGTGTCCCGGAGGGAGTGAGTGTCCCGGGACAGGTGAGGGGGTGAGTGTCCCGGAGGGAGTGAGTGTCCCGGGACAGGTGAGGGGGTGAGTGTCCCGGAGGGAGTGAGTGTCCCGGGACAGGTGAGGGGGTGAGTGGAAGCTGGTGAAGCTACTCAGGGAGGACATCCAATTCCAGAGAGAGAGACAGAGGAGAGCAGGGAGAGAATAGAGAGACAATAAATTATTTATTTTCCCTTCTCTCAAGAAGAGAAAACAGTGGAGAAAATGGATACATAAATATCTTTTTTTTATGTCACATCGTCAATGAAATAACCTAATTTCTGCAGTTTATTTTTGTGATGCAAGTTAAAAACGAAATGGTAAGTTGCATACGTTATTCATTTTTGTAATGTAATTTATTTGTAAATGAGCCCGAGTACTTTTTGTACATTTTGTCTTTTTTGTTATGCATTTTCACATGTGTAAATAAAAGGGAAGTAATTATGTACATTGTTCGTTTTTTTTAATGCAGCTTACAAAAACCTCTTCTATACGTTTATTTTTTTGTCCTGTAAATACATTTTTTACACATTAAAACAAATTTTTCTATACATTACTGAAAGTACTTTTTACAACTATTTACAACATTAGGTTTAACATCAGAAAAACAACATCAGTTTTAAGCCCAGCCCTGCCTCCATGTGTTCTGGGGTCTTCGGGAGGTGAATCTCTTGGTGAATGGCCAGCACCTTCTCGGCGACTCGGAGGACAGTGCAGTGGACAGTGGAACGAGGCATGGAGACCACTCTGTATGATGCACCACTGGCCAGATTGTTCACTTCTCAGAAGATCCAGCAGCACCGTCAGGGCCTCCCTGCTCAGCCCAAAACCATTAAAAACCTGTCCATCGCTGGCACATTCAGCTTTATCCTGCAGTACAGGGGTCTGGTCTGATTTAGGGAAAGAAGGAAAAGAGAAATTGTTTAGAGCTAAGACAAAGTAATTAGTAGAAGAAATATTGAGGTACTTTAGTAAACTACTTATAGTAATACCACACTGGGGAAAAACTTAAAAAATATTTAAAATCTTAGTTGAAGGCTTAGTTCACCCAAAAATGAAAATTCCAAACGTGGAACAACTTGAGGGTGAGTAAATGATTACAGAATTTTCATTTTTGGGTATCTATCCTCTAATTAAAAGTATTATCTTACATACTCTATATACTCAAGGTATTGAGAGTAAAAGTAAAGGTATTTACAATATTATTCTGAAAAAGAATTTGTCAGGATGGTTTTGCATTAATATTACTGTTGCACTACTGTGTATGTTGCATTTAACTTCTGAATATGTTCAAGATTGTTAAATTTAAAATTGCCTACTTTTGGGTAGTTTAATCTACAACAATGTATCATGTTGTAAAAGACCATATTTTTGTAGTTGCTGTCCTGTGAGGGAAAAAAAAGACAAAGAAAACTTAATGTTTCACATTTGTACAAGAATATTTAATGAATGTACTTCCTTAAAGTCCACCACTGATTATTTTGAAAATGAAATTAACAACATCTATTGTCAGAATATTAACAAATTGTTGCTAACTATATCAGAGGCTGCATCTGAAGGACTCGGACCGGCCAAAGAGCACTGTTCAGCTGTGACAGCTGCCACTGAGCATTGAGCTGAACAATTCCCTAATTTTATTTTATTTCATTTACAGTTTTATTTTTAATACAAAAAAAAATATCCTGTCAGGGTGGCAGCTCTCCTCTCACACCATTGCTATGCGACAGGAGCGGTAATCGGGAACACCTGGTGGCGCAATTAGGAAATCCTGCAAAGGCGGAGCATCTCATGCACTTCGGAGGCATGGCCTTCCAAGTCCGTGGACTTTGAAGTGTGTGCACTTAACTTTGGGACACAGCTATAGTCATAATGCATATTGACCACATTGACTCGTGCGGCTTTCAGCAATCTGTCAGTTTCTCAATATGCATTCTTAAGCGATTTTGCGTCCTTGTGTTCTCTCGCTCTACGTCTTCATTAACCATCGCATGAAAGTCCCCGGATGTGTTCTTGAAATCGATGGCTGTGTCCAAAAGCTCTGAAATGCTGGCTTCGGAGGATGCATCCCAAAGCAGGAGGGCATCAAGGCACGTCTGAATTCAGTGTTAGCTTCACTTCCTGTCTCCTGAGATTTTTGAAGGCAGCATAGATGTATCCTTCGCTGCCTTTGATATCCCACAATCCTGTGCGTTCCATTCTGTGATATTTACTGGCCTGAAGTGACAATATTTTCTTCACTCGATGGAAAGTTAAATTTGCAGTTATTTCATAAAGAACAATTTTCTAATTAAACTGAAATATTTCATTAAACTTGTCTTCATTTCTGTTTTGGAATGACATGTGTGTGAGTAAATGACTATTTTGATTTCTGGATGAACTGTCCCTTTAAAAGACTCATAATGAAAATTATGTAAACATTCTATATAAAGTTCAACAAGTTCACAAATACAAACTTATAAGACTCCAAATTCTGCCAGGATCAAACTTTGTGTGTATGTGAGAGTATTAATCACTCTTGCAAAGACCTTTAAATATGAAACTGATTACTCACCGTTTGTAATAGATTTGAATGTCTTGTAATAGGTCCCTTTGCTACTGCAGCTGATCTCTAGTTTATAATGTCCAGTATGTTCACGTTTTATGTTTCTGATGGTCAGAGATCCACCGGTGTCTGAATCTCCCATCAGGAAAAGTCTTTCTGGATCCCCCGTCATTTGAGCAATCAGAGTCTCTTGATCTCCAAACATCCACACGATAAACTCATCTTTCTGTATTTCTCTATCCTCATGTTACAGGCCCCTGGAGTTGCTGTCATATCAACAGGTCCGTAAACTCAAACTTGCTCGGGAGCAGCGTATGTCATGTAAACAGGATTAGATGATACCATTTTAAGTGAAGATGATGCTGAAAGTCTGTCCACTACTGCTATTTTCTTACAGGAGTATCCTATTAAATCACACAGCAGATTATTTCTGAAGTGAAAGCATATGAAGACAATATTAAAAAAAAAGTTATAGACGTTTAAGTTTACAGTAAAGAAAATGTAGAATACTAAAACTACTATTAAATATTTTATAAAATATATTGCACTCTAAAACTGCTATGAAATCAAAGCCATATGTCTAACCAAGTTATGTTCCAAATTTGATATCACAAAAATTGATGTTCATGTGAGATTTTGTTTGGGCGCTGTACCAAAAGTAACCACCGGGTGACACCCAAACTCCATTTTTTTTAAAATGCATTCTTCTGTCACAGATCAAACAAATTCTGTCATGATATCACTTCTACCACAAAACAGTCACCAAATACGAAACCTTGACAGTCAGACCTTTCCAAAGATATGTGTTTTGTCAAGATAAAAAAAAAATAATTGATTATAAAATAGCAAAGTAAATTTTGAAATATGAAACTTGACACTATCCACTTGGGGGGAGGAGCTAGCTAAAAGGATTTTAAAGTACTGTTTCTATGGTAACGCAATATCTGACAGATTGAGTTGGAGAGCAAACTGAGTGAAAGGTAGGTACGGAGATCTTCTGAAATGGACTGTAGATGAGTGTGGAACTAATGGAAATGTCTTTGCTTACAGATACCTGGAAATCGCTGGAGAGCACACACCTCAGTGATGGCTTCATTGAGGACGGAGGGTGACGATGGAGGAGACAGCCGTTGGAGAGGAGAACAGGAGGTAAGTATAACAGGTAAGTTTCTCTTAGATCCAGAGCTTAGGAAAGCCAGGAGAGTCCACTACATTGAGACGCGACCAGACGATGAGTGGGACTGAGGTGTGTGCTTTTATACTGTGGTTAAGTGGCTGTAGTGATGCAGGTGCTTAGTATTCAGGTGAGGGTGCTCTTTGTGATGACGTGGTGGGATAGCCTGGCCATTCCGTGACAATTACACACTTACCACACATTATAATAAAAAACAGAAAGATCTTCAAAGTCTTCCTTATGTTGCAAATTCCATCAACATCTGATATTAATACCGAACCACTCCCACTCGGCGGACAGCGACATTTGTTAAAAAATTGCTACTTACTAAAGACAAAAACATAAGTTTTTTCTTTTATTGTAGTAAATAATGAATTTATGCTATGAATTGATGACTTATGCTACTGTAACCGAGCGTTCGCCTAAACATTTGAGTATAATAAAATAATAAACGCTAGCCGACACAGTGTTAAACCGAAATCCTCCAGCTTTATTAGACATAACACACATCCGGAGAACCCTGAAAATTTGATTCGTGCTATGCGCATGTATACTTGCTTACGACGGTAACTTCTTTTTTTTTTTTTTTTAACTCATCTCAAACTATAATACTGCATTAGTGCCATCTGCTGTTTGCATCCACTAAAGAATTTTTTTTTTCTCTTTCTCCGAGTCAGACAACAAGTCTTTATTGGTATGGACAACAACAGAAATACAAAAAGCAAACAAAAGCATGCACATCAATCTCAAATGGGTGCTTGACCACAAAACAAGTAGAAAAATCAAATGCAAAGTCGGCAACACCAAAATGATAAAAAATTTATTTAAAAAACTTTTGCATAGAGTGTGACATTTCGACCACGCAGGCTCTTCATCAGACAAATTAAACAACACTAATGTGCCACTCTTTATACCTCCAGGTGATCCAAGGTCACATGACCTTTACACAATATCATAATGATAATAATAATGATAAATACATCAACAAATGAAAAATGAATGAACCAGAACCATAACATATCAACCAAGGAGAAAAAGAAAAAAAACAAGGGAAAAGAAAAAAAACCCACAAAAACATATGAAACTATGCAAAATACAAAAATATTATTCTCAATTTACTGTTATTGTTACAAAATTAATGAATACCAGCATACGTACATAATAAATTCAGCTAATACTCTACTAAATGACAGAAATACAGAAATTGGACAGGCACAGTAGGCTAGTTCCAAAATGTTCCAAAAAGTTCTTTTGAATGATGCTTGACAAGGCTTTGTTTAAAATATTGAATACGTTTCCAGAGAAAATTCTTAAACCCATGCGCTGTTGAGCTGTTACACTTGTTTTTAAAAAGTTTAATTTATTTTTCTTTTTTCATAAATGCAGAAATATTGTAATGAAGCCATGCGTGACGAAGGCGTGCAGATCCATATGTGGGCTTTATTATGAGAGCGTGAACAGTGACTGCGTTTACATGCTCACGAATATTGCGATTATTTCCAATAATCAGAGTAAGGACTTAATCGCATTTTGATGTTTACATGTCAAGAGCAAGCTCTTACTCCCGTTTACATGCAATTTCCATTATTCGTATTATTCGCTAAGAATTGTGGTTAATTTTTTTACTGCCATTATTCACATACCCCACTGGACAACACAAATGATGGACTCAGAAAGAGCAGTGTTACTGGTCGCTGTTTTAATTAATTTACGTCTAATGCATAATGATTTTGTATGGCTGTATTCCACGCTTTTTCGGCGCCATAGAAATGTGATGGAATTTGTTTGCCTTTACGCTGCCGTCGCGTTCTGCTCGCCTGTTCTGGATGAGGGAAAGGAACAGAGACTGCTGGCAGCTTGTTGTGTTTTCCTCAGAATGCGATGCTTTCTTCCCCTCCATCGTTTCTATTATCCGTATTATTACAGGTGCGTGTCACGTTATTCATATATGTCACAAGCGCATGCGCACTTTGGTCAGAGCGGCAATACTGCGATTAAGGTGTTTACATGCCTGTATATTCCGATTAAAATCGGTGTACGCCACCTATGTTAATACGATTATTCCTGCTGCGATTATGAGCTTAATCGCATTATTTAGATCGAAGTATTGCGTTTACATGAGGTAAAGCATAATCGCAATATCGCCAAAATCTCATTATAATCGCATTAAGAGGGTCCATGTAAACGCACTTAGTGATGAATAGGGCAAGACAAAAGAGTACTCCAGGATACAGGCGAAGATCAGGGCAAGCAGAGAATGAACAAGACCAGAAAAACAGGCAAGGATCAAAGACACAGGTGATCAGGCAATAACAAGACCAGACGAAACAAGACGCTGACTCAGACTAAGGGCCGTTTCTCAATATGCATTCTTATGTGATCTTGCGTCCTTGTGTTCTCGCTCTACGTCATCATTAACCGTCGAAGTTCTATTCCAATACTCAAGAACAGAGGACGTGTTCTTGATATCAAGGATGCATCGGATGCAGACTTGAGAGAATCGAACCGTTAGAAATCCCAGAAGACGCTGCGGGCGGCCGGTGTACGGAAGCCTGTAAGCTTTAAACTTCTCAATCTCGCTTAAGTGATTAACTGCTACAAGCCTCGCAAATGCATGACGGCTTGTGAAAGTAAACATTTGTAGTTTTGTTTTGCTTAATTTTAAGTGAGAAAGCCTGTTGTACTTTTTATTGGCATATTAAAAATTATTTTAATATTGGTAAATAATATGTAACATAGCCTATAATCATTTTCACAAATATATGGGGTAAAAACTATAAAATAATATGAAAATATTGTCTATAATAAAAGGAATCAAATGTTTTAAAAGCATTATGACATTTGTTTGTGATGTTATGTGTTATATATTGTGCATTGTGTGCTGCTGTCTCGCTCCTTATAACCTGCTGGGACTGTCACTTGAGCAGCAAGAACACAGCGCATCTCAATTCTCACAAGGATGTGTTCTGTGTTCTCGCATCCTTCTGAGTTCGTTCTTTCAAGGAATCCTGGCAAGCTCGGTCTCCAGGAATTGAGAAACAACCTAAGACTTGGAATGGCTCCGTAAAGTAGCTAACAGCTAAACAACGATACATGCATGGTGAGTGAGTGTGATAAATAGTCCATGTGATTGGCTACAGGTGTGTTTGCAAATCAGTGTAGTGTGAAATGGATCATGAGAAATGTAGTCCGGGGTGAAAGGGTGAAACAGTCTGTGTGGTGAAGGGGACCTCTGGTGGTGAGCGGGAGGAGTAACAGGAACAGGATTCATGACAAATATATTGTTCAGCTCGAGTGTCGATGATGTCACAAAGATTGACAGTGGTGGGCGTGTCTTATTAAACTGAACTCGTCCCCTCCTGCTCATTCTCTTCATCCAGCAGTGGGTTCACTTCTGTCAATTCCATCCCTTTGTTTTCTTTGGAATCTAAAAGAAAATAGAGATCACAGAAATTAAAAAATAAGAAAAGAACAGTTCTGCTACATGTACACCTACACATGGATGATGTTACAGCTCCACTCGATTGTCCTATACATGCTGAAAACAACAGAACAATAAAAAAATATATAATGACAAAATATAATGTGTTTTGTAATTATCAACTTACATTTAAGTTCTTGTTTGTTTGGTCTTCCTTTGTCGGGTCTACTTTGTCACTAGTTTTGTTCGTTAGTTTGGAACATCACCTATGTTGGATTATTCCCTGCATTTTGTCATTAAAGACTATTTGAAGCTATTTCATGCTTCCTGCGTTCTCCCTGCTTCCACGTAACATGACATCTACGATATTGATTGTTGTTTTGCCGCTGTGCAAGCTGACTTTATCCAGTATGTCACTCACTTCGCAACAAAGACTTTGGATTCCTGAGAATCCAAAACATTCACTGCTTGATGAAGCCTATCAGAATACAGTTAGAATGAGCCTATTATTCAAGTTATGAATTCAAAACATATGCCTGTATGGGTTTTTGTTTTTTATATTTATAACATACAATACAGTGCTGTAATATCACACAAGCAAGAGTGACATTTTCCCATGAGGGTCATCGCAAATGTGATATTGATTTTTATACCACAGTTCAACAGATAAGAAGTTAAGTTACATTTAGACACAATATTGTCTGTTTTTTTTTTCTGTTTTGCCAATAAAAATAATTCCAAACAAAGCCGGAGGCAGACATTTATGCATCTCAGAGCAACACTGTGTTGTTTCATTCATAAATTAATCTGTTTTTGAATGAATCGAGTGAGTCAATGATTCAATGATCCGTTCATAAAGACTGTTACTTGCTTCCTTTCTAAATGAATAAGCCATTTTGAAGAAAATGAAATGCTTTGATGAATGACTTAAGAAAAGGACTTGCCTCCACCTACTGGTGGTTTTATGGGCCGTTCACATGTGGCATCTAAAAATGCGTGGAAAACGCGGGGATTTCTCATTCTTTCCAAAGTGTTCATGAGCTTGCGCCCCTCATGGTGTCTGCTGTTGCTAAATAACCTGAGCTGCGCTCTCCATCAATATCGGCAGTAGTAGCTAGACTCTGAACAAATCTGTCTACAGGTGTAATATTAGTCAGTTACAAAGAAAGTATTTCTGGCTAGCTGTAAGCAATGTTCACTCAATTTTTTTTTCTTGCTGAGCAAAACGTTTCTTTATTGGGCGGTGTCACGAATCCAGTCTGCACTTCCATTCACCCACCACCAGAGGTCACTAGCTCACCACATGGACTTTCACTCCACACACCACATGGACTCCATTTCCCATCATCCAACACTGATCACAGCTGTCACCAATCACTCATTGCACTAGTCACACGCACACCTGATCCCACGCACATACTGATCACACAGGCTTTATAAGCCTTGGACTTTCTCTGCCGAGTATTGTATGCGTTTACCGCTCCCCTAGCCGTAGCTACTCTACCAAGTCATTGTTAGTCTTTAATTTCCTGTTCACCTGTGTTTATTTCTACCCGTGTTTCCTGAATTAACCCTTTCTGTGCCATTCCGTGTTTCTGTTCAGTTTCTGTATTGTCCTGCGTTTTTCACTCCCCTCGTGTTAGCTGCTTTACAGAACGTTTGTTATTTTCTAGTCTGTGTTCCCTGTATTTACCCCTGTCTCACTGTTTGGACTGTTTGTTCCCTTGCCTTGGATTCTAGCCCGTGTTCCCTAGATTATCTCTCTGCCTTGCCCTCTGGATACTGTTCGCCGATCGTCGACCTTCGCTTGCCCTAGGATTACTCTTTGTCTTGTCCCTGCCATACCTGTTTGCCATTGCTCGACCCTGCCTGTATTTGACCATGCCTGTTAATAAACGCTTGCATTTGGATCCGCACGCCTCTCATCTCGTCAGCCGCGTTACAGGCGGACATTTCTGACACCCGAGCAAAAATATTCTTACCAGACCTGTACAGCGCACGCACAAAAAAGTGTATAATTTTTTACTTTAATTTGCTATTTATATTTAATTTGACCCTTGATGTAACTAAATTATGTACATTTTAGGTTACCTGAGAAAACATTTTTACAGTATAATACAATGTCGTTCAAAAATTTGGGATCAGTAAAGTTCTTTAAAGAAGTTTCTTATGCTCATCTGTATCTGTTTGATAAAAAATACTGAATATTTTTTTCACAAAAATAATATTGTGAAACATTATTGCAATTTAAAATAAAAATGTTCTATTGTAATATACTTTAAAATATAATTTATTCCTGTGAAGTAAAGCTTACATAATACACCTGTGTGTAACTGTAAATGTTTCTGAGTTTTTGTTACAGTTCTGTGTCCATCATCAGCTGCTTCCAGCACTTAATCAAGCCACTCTTCTTTAATACATGAGGACGTTTTATTTGACATGTCATTGTGTTTGCGTTGGCTCTCGATTTTAGCTATCTCGTCCGCAACCATTAAAGTATTGGTTTCTACAGCGACTCATTTGGCGCACATCATTCTCTTTCTATGAAACCTATAACTGCATTCACCGGTTCTAACTCTATAGCGATATCAACTCTATAGCGGTTTGCCCGAGCATTGCAGTTCTTTCTCTTTTGCGTTGCCAACTCATTTTTGCGTGTGCGCGACACATTATTTCTTCTGCTCGGCTATGGCGGAAGAAGTGCGCGGCCGCAGATTAGAAGGAACATTGGCTGTTTGCTAATCACTGTTTGAATAATGAAAATATGCAGTATTTACCCAAGTAAACTACAGTTGGCTAATACATAATCACATACTTGTTTAACCCTATGTCATCAACACTTATGCATCTCCATTCATTGTTTGTTTCTTCAGTTGGTGTTGAAATACTAGGCACTGCTCTGATTATTCCAGCTATGATCAGCTGTTCCTCCATCCTGGCTGAGCTTTCAATGTTGTTACGAAAGGGTGAAGCTGATTGGATGGTTCTTGTCACATGACGTGCAGTGTGCTTGCAGCATTTTCATCTAGATGGCATCATGCTTGGCACACATTTACATTTAAAATAACGAATTTTAGTGTGCAAAAGACATGACGTGAACGGCCCCATAGTGTCATAGTTATTTATCCATGACAGGCCTAAACTTGCCACGGTACCAGCACAAAAATTGGGTTTCACTTTATTTTGATGGTCCCTTTAACACATTCTATTGACTATAAGTAATGTTGCACCTACATTTCTACTGACTCTCATTAGAGTGTTAGTAGTGTATTAGTTGACTGGTAGGGTTAGGGTTAGATTAAGTTGACTCGTTCTTGCAAAGTTACTTAAAGTCAGTAGAATATCTGTTGGGAGACCAACACAATAAGGAGTTAGTGGATATGAAGCAGACTAATACTCTTATGAGAGTTTGTTGACATGTAGTTGCAACATTACTTAGTGTCAACAGAATGTTCAAAAGGCACCATCAAAATAAAGTGTTACCAAAAAATGTTTGATTATCAATATAATTTTTATTTTTTATTTTGGTCAATAGAGCACACCCTTACAGAACTATGATTGCATTGCTCAAATAATCTGGGAGGGACAAACACATACAAGTGGAACACTTTCTTGGAACGCCAACCAATCAGATTTGAAGACCAGAACTGTTGTTTAAATGTGTATTAATTAGAATAATTTTTGTTCTACTCACCTTCGATCACATTGAATCTCCTGAATCTGTTCCGTTCGCTGTTGAGGACCTGTAGTTGGAAATGTCCAAAGTCTTCATCGGTGATGTTTGTGATGGTCAGAGATCCACTGTGATCATTCAGCTGAAGTCTGTCTCTGAAGCTCTCACTAATACTAGTTGGTCCTGATTCAGTTTTAACAATGAGACGGTTTTTAACTCCAAAGGTCCACAGTATCAGATCTCCTTCCTGTATTTCAATATCGGTCTTTAGAGTGACAGATTCTCCAACCTTCACTGGCACTTTCTCCACTTCATGTCAAAGCAACACACAGAAACACAAATACAGAAAACAAAGTGTGAATTATTTTAATTTGCATTTTCAACAAATTCATTCTGATGGCATTTTTTAACCTAGTTTATGTTCGTAGTTTGAAATCTGAATTACCTATGACTACCTATGATCACAACTTTTCTTGTAATATTGTGATTTCTCTCAAAACATTTCAACTTAATTTCAGTAATATTACTCCATTTAGGCCCATTCACACCAAGAACAATAACTATAAAAGCCATAGCATCCACACAGACGCACAATATTGTTCTGTTTATTATAAGTTTTGTCATTTTGAGCTTTTAGTGCTCGAGCACTTCAAAGCAGGATAGACTGTTATTGGCTGTCAATATTTTTATCGCTCATCAGCTGAAAAAAATATTTAGAAAGTTATTCCAATTATATCGTTCTGTGTCGTTATCATTATAGTTGTGGTGTGGACACTATTCTTTTGAATTTAGAAAGATTTGTATAAATATCTTTATTGTTATTGTGCATGGTGTGAACAGACTTTTAGTTTCATAACTTTAGTATATTTGTATTTATATTTAGTAGTATATAAGCACTTTTCACAATACACACTGTTTTGAAGCAGCTTCACCGAAATTCATAATTTTACTGTTTAAAACTTATATTAATGCCTCAGTTCAGAGAGAGGTGACAGAATACTTCACATTTGGGGATGATATAACAGTCAAATGTTTATTGTATTTTACTTACACTAGAATTAATTTATTCTGGTAATGTTATGTCTTTATATCTTAAATTTTTATTTTAACAATGAAAAACTGAAATCTAAAAGTAACTATAATTACGTTGCACTTTGGGAATTTGTGTTAAGTTCAGATCATCTAAACTGTTCACACAGTGCATGATTATTGATCTACTCACCACTGACAGTAACAATGAATCTCTTGTATTTGGTTCTTCTGGTTTTGCCGCTGATCTGTACTTTGTAGACTCCAGAGTGAATGGTCCTGATATAACTGATAATGAGATCTCCAGTCTTACCACCCATCTGCAGTTTGCTTCTGAATCTCTCATCAGTAGCATTACATTCTATATCAGTGCTTTTAATGGTCCATTCACTTATTTGGGTTATGAGTTTGTTCCCATCTTCAAACCACCACTTTATCTCATCACCGTTCTGTAGTTTAGTATCAGTCTTTAGAACGACAGTTCTTCCTTCCGTCCCTGACACTTCCTCTTCAAATGTTACAGTGGCACATAGAAACAGAACAGAAATGTGTTCAGAAGATCAAGCTTAACTATACAAAGAGCATGTTTTAGCATGTTGCTAGGATGTTTTAACACATTGCTAGCATATTACTAGCATGTTTTGGCATTGTTGCTGACGTGTTTTTTTTTTTAACACGTATTTTTCTAGCACATTTTAGGACATTGTTAGCAGGGATGGGTAGTATTTCAGATACATGTATTTAAAATATGTATTTGAAATACAAAATACTATTTTGTATTTTAAAGCCTTTGGAAAAAATCAAATGTAATCAGTATTTAAACATTTAACATGAGTATTTTTATATTTTCAAAATAAATAAAATATTTTTGGACTAACACACTGAGCCAGCTAATGAATCTGAGGCCATTGAGTATTTCTAAGGGAAGGTGTAACAGGGCGAATGAGACGTGAGACCTGCGGATCCATACACAAAGCTTTATTCACAGACATGGTCATAAACAGGCAGGGTGGAGCATCAGCAGACAGAGTATTCCTAAGGCTGGCGTAGCTCATCGATCACGTACAAAATCCAGAGGGCTTGACAGCAGGGGTAATCCAGAAACATGAGCTATAGTCCAGACGGGGTACAAACAGAGTCCGAACGGCGAGACAAGGGTTAATCCAAGATACATAGGCAGGAAACAGGAAACAAGAAAACGCGAAATGGTTAGGCTGAACTAGAACGAAAAACTAGGCTCCGTAAAGCAGCTATGACTAGGTGAGTGATATATGCAGAACAATACTAGAGACTAAACAGGAAGACGGAATGGCTCAGTAAAGCAGCTAAAACTAGGAAAGTGAAAAATGCAGAACAATACTCGGCAACTTGAGCAGGATCTGAGTATGTTTTATATAGTGAGTGTAATAGCTTTCAGGTGAGCGAGTGATTGAGACAGCTGTGTGTACTTGGTGCAATGGATGATGGGAAATGCAGTCCAGGGTGATATGTAACAGTCTGTGTGGCGTGAAAGTTAATGTAATAGAATAGTGATCTCTGGTGGCTAGCAGATGGAAGTCCATTAACCAGATTCATGACAGAGGGGCTTCATAGAACTAGGAAGTCAACAGACCATTTTTATGAGAATGGAAAAAGTGGTGTAAAATAAAGTTAAAATACGTGAAAAATAATGCAATGTTTTTTTTGTTTGTTTGTTTGTTTGTTTTTTTTAATGTAGCATGAACACATGCTACAGTGCACCCCATAAACACAATCAAGCCTTTGAAAAAAGCTGATCAACCACCCTTTTAAAGGCCCTTTCACGCAGAACACAGCAAACGATGGAATCAGCGCACAGCTGGTGCTTTCTCTTGTAGCTTAAGAGTTTTGTGCAGTTGAAGCCTTGTTTATAGTTTTGACTTGTTCTAAGCCGCGAACCTGCTGACTGCACACACTCCTCCTTAAATGGAAGAGGCTTTTATTAAGTGAAGCGAATATGCTTGAGGATGATGGGTGCCCAGTTTATAACTACAATATAACTATTACTCTATTATAGACGGTTTCATCAGCACACGTACCTGGCCCAAAGTTAACTTCCGGTTTGTGTTTGTTTATTGTTCTGACTAGTGGCGCCGGCTACAAACGCAGTTAAAGTTTAAGTGCTGAGTAGACATGTGCCGCTAAGTGGTAATGCGATGTATCACGATAATGAATACGCACGATATTGTTATTGTGGGCACTTCAAAATACCGAGAATAATTATTTATTACAGATTATTCAGAATTTTGAATGCATTTTAAGAATACTTTTCCCATCAACTGGTCACAATGCACAACACAGCTGTAAGCTGAGTCAAAGATGCCTGTGCACTCTGATCCAAACAAGCACGGATGAGAAGCACATGGCGGAACACGTGAGAGACGCTCTGGATGAAAACACATTCACTCACTGACAGCAGATGGCGCTGATGAAACAGCAGAAATGCAGCAGTTACCCCGGAAACCCCATAAACAAATCAGCTGCTACTTGAAACGTATTTAAATTATTTAAATAGTTATTCAGTTTTGTGTATTCGCAGTGGTGTTTATCACAGTACCAAATACTCAAATATTTAGACTTAATTGGCTAATAGGCTAAAATGTAAAACTTCTTTACATTTTAATCTGGACTACAACATGCATCTGAACTGTCTGTCTTGCCAGTCCTAGTGGTGCTCCCCTGATCCATCGTGGTGCTCTTCTGCTCCGCACTGGTGGGTTCCTGCTCCGTCTGCTCCGCTGTGGAGGTCTTCTGCCCTGTCTGCTCCGCACTGGTGGGTTCCTGCTCCGTCTGCTCCGCTGTGGAGGTCTTCTGCCCTGTCTGCTCCGCACTGGTGGGCTCCTGCTCTGTCTGCTCTGCTGTGGAGGTCTTCTGCCCTGTCTGCTCCGCACTGGTGGACTCCTGCTCCGTCTACTGTGCTCGGGTGGGCTCCTGCTCTGTCTGCTTCACCGTGGAGGTCTTCTGCCCTGTCTGCTCCGCACTGGTGGGCTCCTGCTCTGTCTGCTCCGCTGTGGAGGTATTCTGCCCTGTCTGCTCCACACTGGTGGACTCCTGCTCCGTCTACTGTGCTCTGGTGGGCTCCTGCTCTGTCTGCTTCACCGTGGAGGTCTTCTGCCCTGTCTGCTCTACACTGGTGGACTCCTGCTCCGTCTACTGTGCTCTGGTGGGCTCCTGCTCTGTCTGCTCCGACCGTCTGCTGGGCTCCTGCTCTGTCTGCTTCACTGTGGAGGTATTCTGCCCTGTCTGCTCCACACTGGTGGACTCCTGCTCCGTCTACTGTGCTCTGGTGGGCTCCTGCTCTGTCTGCTTCACTGTGGAGGTATTCTGCCCTGTCTGCTCCACACTGGTGGACTCCTGCTCCGTCTACTGTGCTCTGGTGGGCTCCTGCTCTGTCTGCTCTGACTGTCTGCTGGGCTCCTGCTCTGTCTGCTTCACTGTGGAGGTATTCTGCCCTGTCTGCTCCACACTGGTGGACTCCTGCTCCGTCTACTGTGCTCTGGTGGGCTCCTGCTCTGTCTGCTTCACCGTGGAGGTCTTCTGCCCTGTCTGCTCCACACTGGTGGACTCCTGCTCCGTCTACTGTGCTCTGGTGGGCTCCTGCTCTGTCTGCTCCGACCGTCTGCTGGGCTCCTGCTCTGTCTGCTTCACTGTGGAGGTATTCTGCCCTGTCTGCTCCACACTGGTGGACTCCTGCTCTGTCTGCTGTGCTCTGGTGGGCTCCTGCTCTGTCTGCTCCGCACTGGTGGGCTCCTGCTCTGTCTGCTTCGCTGTGGAGGTATTCTGCCCTGTCTGCTTCACACTGGTGGGCTCCTGCTCCGTCTGCTGTGCTCTGGTGGGCTCCTGGGTCTGGCTGTCTGGGTCTGGTGGTCTTCTGCTCCGCCGTGGTGGTCCTCAGTTCCACCTATACTGCAGGATCTGTCCTGGGTTCCTGCTCTGCCAGTTACACCCTGGCTCTCTGTTCCTTGGCATCCTGCTTTGCTTGCTTTGCCTCAGTCACCTGTCCCTCCTATTACACATGGACCTGGCCCTCCATCCCTCCGCCTGTTCCTCCTCTGCTCCACAACCCTCCTGTATTGTACTATCTAGGGAGCGTCTGGAAGCCACTCCTTGGAGGGGGGAGGGGGGTTCTGTCATGAATCTGGTTCATGGACTTCCATCCGCTAGCCACAAGAGGTCGCCCTCCGATTACATTGACTTTCACACCACACAATCTTTTACACATCACCCTGGACTACATTTCCCATGTTCCATTGCACTGCTTGCACACAGCTGTACCAATCACATGCTCACCTAAAAGCTATTACACACACCATATAAATTACACTCAGTTCCTGCTCAGATCGCCGAGTATTGTTCTAGTGTTTAGCACTCTCCTAGTGTTAGCTGTCTTACCGAGCCTTTCCCTGTTTCTGCTTAGTCTAGCTGCTTTACTGAGTCTAGTCCCAGTTCTAGTTAGTCTTTTCGTGTTGCCTTGTTTCCTGTTTTCTGTTTCCTGCCTGGGGATCTTGGATTAACCCTTGTCGTTCGGACTCTGTTTGTTCCCCGCCTGGACTATTGCTCATGGTATTGGACTACCTCTCTTCTCAAGCCCTCTCCGATCGTAGACCCACTTTTTCCTTAGGATTTACTCTTGGTCTTGCCTGTGTTATACCTGTTTGCCACTGTTTGAACCATGCCTCTTATGACCACGTCTCTGTCTAATAAAAGCCTGTAAATGGATCCGCACGTCTCATTCGCCTTGTTACAGAGAAGGGCTGGGCGTGTTTTATGCAAATGACTAGCCTCGTGCACGCGGTTACCCAAAGAAAATTTAAATTTTAGATTAACTTTCTAATTGTAATAAACTTTATATAGAATCAAATACACTTTATATGAAATACACTATATTGCCAAAAGTATTGGGTTATCTCCTTCTAATGAACAGGTTTGACTACTTTAGTAATTTCCATGAGTACAAATCTTAATGTTTAAGCATATAAGGATATTGTAGGGAATTGTGTGCTTCTAATTTTAAAGCAAAAGTTTGGACAGGACACTTTTCTATTCTAACATGACAGTGCCTCTGTGTATAAGGCAAGGTTCAAAAAGAAATGATTTATTTAGTCAGTTTGGAAGAACTTGACTGGTCTGCAGAAAGCCAAGTCCTGATCCAAGCTGAACACCTCTGCTGTGACTTTAAATGCAGATCTTGAGCCAAAAACTCTTTACCCAACACCAATGACTGGATAGTTCACATTTGGTGATGATATAACAGTCAAGTGTTTGTTTTTTTACTTACACCAAAATGAATTTATTCTGGTAATGTTACAACTTTATATCTTACATTTTTATTTTAACAATGAAAAACTTTGAAATCTAACAGTAACTTAAATTATGTTGCACTTTGGGAATTTGTGTTTAGTTCAGATCATCTAAACTGTTCACATTGCATGATTATTGATCTACTCACCACTGACAGTAACAATGAATCTCTTGGTTCTTCTGGTTTTGCCGCTGATCTGTACTTTGTAGACTCCAGAGTGAATGGTCCTGATAAGACTGATAATGAGATTTCCAGTCTTACCACCCATCTTCAGTTTGCTTCTGAATCTCTCGTCAGTAGCATTACATTCTATATCAGTGTTTGTATTGGTCCATCCACTGATTTGGGTTATGGGTTTGTTGTCATCTTCAAACCACCATTTTATCTTATCACCTTTCTGTAGTTCGGTATCAGTCTTTAGAACGACAGTTCTTCCTTCCGTCTCTGACACTTCCTCTTCAACTGTTACAGTGGCACATAGAAACAGAACAGAAATGTGTTCAGAAGATCAAGCTTAACTTTACAAAGAGCATGTTGCTAGGATGTTTTAACACATTGCTAGCATTTTACTAGCATGTTTTGGCATGTTGCAGACATGTTTTTTTTAACACATTGTATTTGTCTAGCACATTTTAGGACATTGTTAGCAGGGATGGGCAGTATTTCAGATACATCTATTTAAAATACATATTTTAAATACAAAATACTATTTTGTATTTTAAAGCCTTTGGAAAAAAATCAAATGTAATTAGTATTTAAGCATTTAACATGAGTATTTTTTTTTATTTTCAAAATAAATAAAATACTTTTGGACCAACACACTGAGCCAGCTTATGAATCTGAGGCCATTGAGTATTTCTAAGGGAGAGGCTTCATAGAACTAGGAAGTCAACAGACCATTTTTATGAAAATGGAAATGTGGTGTAAAATAAAAGTTAAAATATGTGAAAAATAATGCTAAGTTTTTTTGTTTGTTTTTTTAAACGTAGCATGAACACGTGTTACAGTGCACCCCATAAACACAATCAAGCCTTCAAAAAAAGCTGATCAACCACCCCTTTAAAGGCCCTTTCACGCAGGACACTGCAAGCGATGGAATCAGCGCACAGCTGGCGCTTTCTCTTGTAGCGCAAGTGTTTTGTGCAGTTTAAGCCTTGTTTATACTTTTGACTGGCTCTAAGCCGCGAACCTGCTGACTGTGCACACTCCTCCTTAAATGGAAGAGGCTTTTATTAAAGTGCATATTGCAGGTTAAAACATTTTTTTCAAATGAATATATAACCTTGAATGAAAATGTCATATGAACCGCTATTGCAGGATTTGAAAATGTTTACAAGTCATGAGGGCACTACGGTAATTTAGAAGAAAAAGTGACGCTTTCCTTGACAGTTCTCAAAAAGCATTTTTTTTTTCAACATCGCGTCATATTACGTCACGAGAGGGAGTCGTGTGCCACGCTCTGTTGGTATTCGGTGGGAGCGCGCGTGAGTCAGTGTGTTTTCGGTAGATATTTTTATTTCAATTTATCATCGTCATGGTAAATTATTTTGTTTGTGGAGGTTGCACAAATGCCAGCCTGTCAGGACATCAAGTCCACAGGTTTCCTAACAAGAAATAGGACGGTATCTTCCAGGCCTGGGTGCGTTATTTGTGCAGCTGAAGAGACTGGAATTCATTAATGCATCTGCTTCAAACAACACGGTGGTGTGTAACTTAGCGATCACTTTATACCGGAAGATTATCATCCCGGCGATATGATGCAGTTCAACATGGGATATCGAAAACATGTTGATGCTGAGCTGGTGTGGTTCCTTCGGTGCGCACAGCAGCTTCATCGGGTCCCGGTCAGTCTGTGGTTCGGCCGGCTGCTGGAGACATGATGCTCACGGATCCATCAGAGATGCTGCTCCACGAAGATGTCAACTGTGCACCGTAAGTCTTGTTTATTTTGAACATTTGCTAACTACCAAATCAGTGAACATAATTATTTAAATAATGAGACACAATGAGATGTATATAAGTTGTTGTAAAGCACAGCAGCTAAGCATTAGCAATATCGTTATATTTTTAAAAACCGTGTAAAAACGTTACCATATGAGAAGGCATAGCTGGTAAGTTAACCTCAGTTTGCTAATATTATAACCATCAAGTCTAGTGACAGCTTAGTGACATTGTTTGCACAGCTAATTGGTAATTTTTTGGAAGATGGGAATGTGAAGATATGAAGCAGTGGATGCCACCTGTTATGAACCACCTCCACTGGACTGCAGGAGATGCAGATGTGATGGAGGCCAAGTGGAAAAGCTTCTCCCAGCATATGCATCAGGCCTCATGGAGTCTCTGAGAGAGGAATACTGCAGGTCACCACAGGCTCCACGAGAACACAGCACTGTCTGTCTTCCACTACACCTGCTCCTCTTTCCAGATCCCTCCAGAGGATCAACAAGATGAGGCTGTTGGCGTCTATCTAGCACAGCATTCACGATTTAATATTGTTTTATTAATGTGTGTGAACTCATGAAACACACTTCAACACACAGTGTTGGGCAGTAGCGTCGCTACAAGTAGTGACGCTAGTAGTTTAACTACATTTCTCAGTAGCGTGGCGGTAGCGTCACTGCTTTCTGAATCAAATAGCTTTTCGGTAGCTAAGCTCTTTTTTTGATCAGGTAGCGCGGTAGCATCAATAAAAGCTAACGTTACATTTTCCAAAGAAAGCGGTCTGAAGCTCAAGCTCAAATCAGAAATATAACAGCTACGGATCACTGATCCTGGATCAGTACGTGACGCCACAGACACTAAAGCTCGTAACGCCATTGGCTCCTCAAACTGTCAGTCAAACCTCATTATTCCTCCTGCCTCTCTCGTCAATGAAGTGCAGCGTGCAGTTTAGAGCATCTCAGCTTGTTTGCAATCTGAAGGTAATAAAAGAACTGTTGATTGAATGAGTACAGCGGTTTCTTTACTCAAAAAACTATTTATAAAGGCTAATGCTTTTTGTTTGTTTGTTTGTTTTTGAGGAGCGGAGATCTCTCTAGTATTTGTTGTCAAGTCAAATAGCTTGTGCGAAGCGCTGAATCTTTCATAATATGATACTTTGGCCAAATAACAGAAAAAAAAACTGAACGCCCACATAATGACAGAAAACTGGGGGAAACGGGACACGAGTCAGGAAAAAAAATAAAAAATTTAAATAAAGGAAAAACATTCACTGGTCAAAAGCTTCGTATTTGAACTTGATTTTGGTGAAATGTTTATATTAATATCTAATGACACATGCAACGATGCACATAAACATATCTGTAGGCCTAAACATCTGGTAACACTATACAATACGATTTCATTAACATACATTTGTTACAGTATTTATTCATCTTTGTTAATGTTAGTTAATGAAAATACAGTCATTCTTTGGTAGTTCATGTTAGTTCACAGCGCATTAACAAATGTTAACAAACAACTTTGGATTTCAATAATGCGTTAGTAAATGTTGAAATTAACATTAAGATAAATGCTGCAGAAGTATTGTTCATTCTTAGTTCATGTTAACTACACTAGTTAACTAATGCTAACTACTGAACCTTATTGTGAAGTGTTACCATTTATATAAATGTATCTGTATACAATAAAGCCACAATACTAACTACCAATAGGAGGTTTCTGGCCGACAGCACAAATTTATTTTGCCTATGTCACAATTTGAGGTCAATCCGGCCCTGTATTTGATACTGATTACGGTATGTTGCCAAATTGGTTTGTAACAGCTGTTGAATAAACAATTAAACTGATGCCTGTCTGTCAGCTTGACTGATAGTTTTATTGATCACTGAGAGAGCATTGATGTTGGTTCAATAGAATTTTTTTTTTTTTTTTTTTTTTTTTTAAATAGCTTGGATGTAGTAAACTACTTTTGCCATGTTGCCGTAGCTTAGCTTGCTACATTTCCCAGGGCTGTTGCTTTAGTGTAGTTAAGCTTCATTTAAAGAAGAGTAACTGTTAACTTAGCTCACTACATTTTACAAGTAGCTTGCCCAACACTGTCAACACATTAGTGTGATACCCAGACTGAAAGATTGTTAAATGTTTTTAAATGGGTCAGATGGTATGTTTTTCTTTCGGTAGTACGGTATATGTTTGTTGTATATATATGTATATATATATATATATATATATATGTTGTATTTTAAGTTGGGTATTAACAGTGCTATAAATTATATTTATGATTTAGTGCTGTATAAATAAAACTGAATTGAATTAACCATCTGCTTGATATATATCTAATGTAAACTTCATAAACAAGTTTTTATACAGTAAGACAATTTGTGATTGTGATTATTTTTTATTGATTGTCAACAAAATGGGGCCATTCAAAACCTTTATAAAGTCCTCCTTCCTCTGTAAACAGTCTTCTAATGTCTGACTCAACACATGCAGGTAAGGGCTGCTCAGAACACCACAGGCCCAGCGGACAAATTGTCTGTATGCTGTCAATATTGATTGTCTTATACCAATGGCATCAAAAAGTGTGACGTACAGGTAGTTGTGACCTACCTAAATATAGGGAACTTGTAATTGAAAAAAACATTATTCAGATGGTTTTCAAATCTTTAATTAGGGGCCAAGCACCAAAGGTGTGTAGGCACCTATTGTAATCATTAGTGTTCTTTTTTCTTCCGCTCGAAGTCTATGGTAGCCCATAGAACCGCTTGCGGGAAAGTTGTGAAATTTGACACACTGATAGAGGACAGTCCCAATATTAACCATAGCAAATTTGGAGTTTCTAACTCAAACTCTCTAGCGCCACCACTTGTCCAAATTTGCACTCATGTTTATGCTAATAACTTTTGAACCGTAAGCCACAGAAGTAAAATTCTTTTTTCCTCATACCGAGTCGAATGGACATTTAAAAGTCGTAAGGTTTAGTTTTTTGCTATTTTTAATTGTTTGTAAAACGTACTTTTTCGAACTCGTCCTAGGCCATTGCACCGATTGTCACAAAATTTGAACTAGATCATCTTCAGACCATGCTGGCAAAAAGTTATGGAATTCAAGTTGATTAGCCAAACCATTCTCGAATAGCGCACAAACAAATTCTACGAAAAGCAGGCAAAAATGGATGTAAGGCTATATCTTCGCAACAGTTTGGCGTATTGAGACCAACCTTGGTGTGTGTTATGAAAAGCATGACCTGAGACTACCTGCAGTGTTTCGGCGCTGTGCCCCCTAGTGGTCAGGAGATATGAAAAATGCATATTTTTACTTATAACTTCTGAATGGTTTGGCCAAAACTGGTCTCTTCAGATTCAGCGCATCATGCCAAGTTGAATAATACCCAGTTTTTCCATGTCAGCCATTTTAGGCATCGGCCATTTTGAATTATGTTCTAAAATGCTGTATTTTACGGATGCATTAGCGTATCATTAGGTACTCAAAAAGTTTGGGAGCAGTGCCACCTTGTGGTCAAAAGTTATAATGAAATTTCGAAAAATGCTAATAACTTTTGCTTACATTAACCTATTGTATTGATACTGATGTTGCTAGATTCCTTGTATCATGCTGAGAACACCGATGCCAATTTTAGCAATATTGGCTGAACTTCCTGTCCACCATTTTGATTCATGTTGAAAACCTACTTTTTTTAACTCCTCCTAGACCGTTAGTCCGATTTTCACCAAATTTGGCTCTGATCATCTTCAGAACAAGTTGGCAAAAATTTATGGATTTCGTGTTTTTGTTTAGCGCATCAGCGAATTTGCTGGAAAGATGCCAAACTGCATCTGAGGGCTGTATCTCTGCAAAGGTTTGACATATTTACATCAAACTTTGTATGTGCCATTGTCACCTCATACTGACCACGCCACATCAATTTGGTAACATCGCCACCTATTGGTCAAGAGTAATAAGCCATTCATTAACCTTTAATTATAAAATTTCCAAAAATGCTAATAACTTTTGATTGCATAAGCCTATTGTAATGAAACTGGTCTCAAAACATCCCTTGGGTCATGCCGACAACATACATACCAATTTTCCCTTAGGAAATCTGAACTCCTGTCCACCATTTTGATTTATGTTAAAAACCTACTTTTTCTAACTCCTACTCAAACGTTTGTCCGATTTTCACCAAAATCGAGTCAGATCATCTTCAGACTGTGCTGACAAAAAGTTATGCATTTCATGTTGATTGACAAAACGATTTTCGTACAGCACCGTTACAAATTTTAGGCATGGTGCCAAAATGAGTCTGAGGCTATATCTTTGCAAAGCTTTGACATAATGACAACAAACTTTGTGTGTGCCATTGTCACATCACACAGAACACACCAAAATGATTTTATTACAGCGCGACCTGTTGGTCAAAAGTGATAAGCCATTTAATTATATTACTATAGACTGAATTTGAGTTTTCAGCCATTTATAAATGCCATTAATAAATGATCTCTGCCCTAAACACACTCATGTCTGCTGGCCTGGAGAGGTCTATGCTCCTGTCTGAAGTGCTTGTAGGCTATCTCACCAGCACCCACTCCACAAAGGCAGCAAAAGACTCTCGAGGTTCACCTCTGGACAACCGCACTCTGCACTCATCGTTGAGGCTCGCCAGGAAGAATGCGAAGAGGCTGCTGTCCGGGTAGCTGGAATGGTTGGCGATCTCCACGAAGATCGCCCGAGTGGACTTCAAGAGGCATCCCCTTCTGCTCCAACAGAAGGAGGAGGAAATCCGGATGATATCCTTGTTTCAGCAGGGGAAGGAGATGTACCAGGTAATCCATAATTGAAAAATAAACACTGAACAAAACGGAAACAAAATGGGGAGAAGGGGTGCCGCTTACTTTTTATTTAGTGTGGCTGGTTATTCTGTCACGGGACACGTGCTGAATGAGGATAAGCGCACGACGAAGACGACGGCTCAAAACAATCCTTTTAATAATCATCCACAGAAGGGTAGGTAATCCAACATAAAATCCAACATCAACACAAACAACCTTACAACATCAATAACCGGCGGGGACTGAACAGAAACGGGGACTACTTATACCAAAGAGGGACTACTTAATAGAATAAACACACGTGAACAGAATGAACCAATCAGGGCAACTCAGGAAAACTAGGTCAAAGGAAGACTAAGGCAGGAGAACAGGAACACAAAAGTCCATATCCGTGACACATTGGGTCTCATTCACTAAGCATGCGTACGCACAAATTTGTGCGTGACACCTGCATACGAACATTTTCAAGAACAAAATATGATTCACTGTTAGCACCCATATCCTTGTGGGCAGCGCGTCGACATGTAGCGCCGTTGCGCTTCGGGCATCCTGTGTTCGAGTCCCAGCTCGCTGACCTTTCCTGATCCCATTCCCCCTCTCTCTCTCCAACTTCGTTTGCTGTCTATCTACTGTCCTATCAAAAAAAATAAAAAAAATAAAAAATAAATCTAAAAAAAAAACACATATATGATTCACTAAAATTTTCGTACTAAAATTTATTCTAAATATTTTTATTCAATTTAAACCACACTTACACAATAATCGCATACACTATAATCATATACAATACAGGCTGAGTGGAACTTAAGAACATGGACAGAACATACACACAGCCTTAGTATTATTAAATATGATTTAATGGAGCTGAGCTAACATGAACTATCAATGAACAGTTGAATTTTTATTAACTAATATATACAAACATTAATAAATATTATAAATGTATTGCTTATTGTTAGTTAATGCATCAACTAATTGTTAACTAATGAACCATATTGTAAAGCGTTAACGTATGTATTGTATTATATAGGCTACAGATGTGTATAATGAGAGGTCCATGAGATTGTTTAAGATTGTGAAACAAACAGAACTGGGCTAAGTTCAAGCCGAATGTAAATTGTGCACAAAAAAGAAAAACATCATTTCTGGTTCGTTAGCTGCAACGACAAATTTAAAGTTCAAAGTTAATTTAAAGAGTATACACCCTAGAAGCACTCCAGGACTATGAACATCACAATCAGGATGTCACAGCAGCAAAGAAAAAGACACAAACCAACACCCAATACAAGCAGAGCAAGTTCTTTACAGGATCCTCAGTGGTGTCACAAAAAAGATTAAATGAGTTGATTGTTTCCTATGTTGTTCAAGGGATGCATCCACTCTCAACAGTTGAACAGAAGGAATTTATTGAATTGATCCAAGAACTTAGCCCACACTCATCTGTGATGTCAAGGAGAACGCTGTGCAGTAGAATTGATTGTGACTTTGTATTAAAAGTTAGTAGTGTAAAAGACTTGAAAATTACCAAACATCTTTGCACTATGGCTGACATCTGGTCCACTAGTATGTCTAGTTCCATAGGAGTCACAGCACACTGGGTTCATAATGACACATTGGAACGCCAGTCTGTCACATTGGCTTGCAGACATTTTCCAAGTCTACACACATACAACCGAACTGCTGAAGCGTTGGATGAAATCCACTCTGAATTTGGGATATCACACGAACACAGTATGCGGCCGGCACTATAGATAGTGCTACCCTTTTGTTGAAAGACGTCACATCTGATTTGTTGTAAGCATTAGTGACAGAATCATCAGCCAATCAAATGTTAATGTTCAATGACAGCAAGTCCTCTGGGTATAGCAACGTGCCCAGTGCTAACTCTCTGACCCACTCCTCTACAGGTCTAACTCCCTTCCAGTGCGTCCTGGGGTTCCAACTGCCTCTGTTCCCATGGTCTGGTGAACCCTCCTCGGTTCCTGCAGTGGACAACTGGATTCAGCGTAGTGAGAAGGTGTGGGACAGTGCTCATGTTCATCTCCAGCGGGCCATAAGAACACAGGAATTTCAAGCCAACAGACGATGTCGCCCACACCCTCCCTACCAACCAGGACAACGGGTCTGGCTCTCCACAAAGGAATTCAATTCGCGGCTACCAAGCAAGAAGCTCAGTCCCAGGTATGTTGGCCCTTTCAAAATACTGAGACAGATCAATGATGTAACATACCAATTGGAGCTTCCTGCTAACTGTCGTATCTCTCCCTCCTTCCATGTGTCCCTCCTCAAACCTGTCCAGCTGACCCTGGCCATGAAGCCCCAGAACCACCACCACCACTGGACTTTGATGGAACTCCAGCATATAAGGTGAATGAGTTACTGGACTCGAGATGACGAGGGGGTCAGCTCCAGTATCTGGTGGACTGGGAGGGCTATAGACCTGAGGAGAGATCATGGGTAGCCACCCGGGACATTCTGGATCCAGCACTCATCGAGGAGTTTCATCGAGCCAGACCCGATCGACCAGCACCACGACCACGGGGACGTCCACGTCGAGCTCCAGGAGTCGCTCCTAGAGGGAGGGGTTCTGTAATGCCTAGCCAGCAGAGGGAGCCCTCACCCGAATGCTGAACCTGGCCCATTCCCTCTGCTGTCACTTACTGTTTGACTCTCATATAAATTGAGACCGGTTCACGTGCTAGTCGCAAAGTATTGCCAGTCATTCTGCCTTACCAAGCGTTAGTCTTTCTACTATTCCTGATGTTTGTGTTTGGACCCTTTGCCTGCCTTATCACCATTTTCTCTGTTTTTGCCCCTGTGTATGACAAACGATCTGCTTGCTTCTCTGGTTTGACCCTTTGCCTGTTCCACTGACCTCTGTTCAAAGCCCTGACCTCTAATAAACTTCCACTTATGGATTCTAACCCAACTCCAGCGTCTCTGTTACACCCGTGTATTGGCGTATTACTTTACTGATCCATGTAGGGAAATTTACTCTGCATTTAACTCACCCTAATCTAGCCTACTGTTGAAATTGTTGATCAGCTGTCATTGTTGTTGAGAGCCTGTATGCGGCAAAATATGTGCATTATTTGCATATGGCAGCATTAGCTGTAACAGAGATGTGTAAGATATGTACATGTAGTTTACAGTTGATTACTGAAAGCCCTGACTGAAACCCTACGGTATGCCACTGCTGATAATGGGTCTAATTTTGTAAAAGCCTTTAAAGGGGTCATCGGATGCCCATTTTGCACAAGTTGATATGATTGTTTAGGGTCTTAATTAAAAGTCTATAACATACTTTGGTTAAAATTTCTCAATGGTAGTGTAAAAAAACACCTTTTAAAACCTTTCAAAATCAGATCTGTTTTTAGCAAGCCACTATAGTCCATGTCCCTGTAAATGCTAATGAGCTCTGCTGACCCCGCCAGCTGAACACTCAAAGAGAAAAACTTGGAATATTGTGGTGAAATTGAATCTACCTTCCATCAGGGATGCTGAACTGGATTACCTGGAGGAGTACATCATGGTACATGGCATGGTCCTCACAGGCATTTTCCCCACTGCGTTCAAGCAAGCTCGGGTAACCCCACTGCTCAAAAAACCTACATTAAACACTTCTCTGATAGAAAATTACATACCTGTCTCTCTCCTTCCATTCATAGCAAAAACACTAAAACGAGTTGTCTTCAACCAGGTATCATTGTTTCTTTCACAGAACAACAAACTGGACGCTAAACCGTCAGGTTTCAGGTGTGGCCATTCAACTGAGACTGCGCTACTATCAGTCACTGTAGCCCTGCGAATTGCAAAAGCCGATTCCAAATCATCAGTCCTCATTCTGCTGGATCTATCTGCCGCTTTTGAGACTCAATCATCAGATCCTCCTGTCCACCCTCTCATCACTGGGCATCACTGCGATTCCACTTCGCTGGTTTGAATCCTATCTCACTAGTAGGTATTTCAGGGTGTCCTGGGGAGAGGAGGTATCCAAAGCACATCAACTGGTCACTGGGGTTCTTCAGGGATCGGTTCTTGGACCCCTCCTCTTCTCCACATACACTACATCACTGGGCCCCATCATACAGGCACATAGTTTCTCCAACTATTGCTATGCTGATGACACACAGCTCTATCTCTCCTTTCAACCAGATGATCCAGCGGTAGCTGTACGGATCTCAGGCTGCCTGGCAGACATCTCGGCATGGATGAAAGAATATCACCTACAGCTCAACCTGGCAAAGACTGAGCTTCTTTTCTTCCCTGCCACTCTGACTCTACAGCATGATTTCACCATCCAGCTAGGTACTTCTACACTTACCCCATCAACTTTGGTCAGAAATCTTGGTGTAATCTTTTATGACCAGCTGACCTTCAAAGAGCACATTGCAAAGACTGCTTGATCTTGCAGGTTTGTTCTACACAACATCAGAAAGATCAGGCCCTTTCTGACAGACCATGCTGCACAACTTCTTGTCCAGGCCCTTGTCATTTCTAGGCTTGACTACTGCAATGCTCTTCTGGCTGGACTTCCATCAAACACAATCAAACCTCTACAAATGACTAAGAATGTGGAGGCACGACTGGTCTTCAATGAGCCCAAAAGAGTCCATGTTACAGCTCTCTTTATCTCATTGCATTGGCTACCGGTCGCAGCTCGCATCAAGTTCAAGACACTGATGCTTGCATATAGAACGACCACAGGCTCAGCACCCGCCTACCTGCACTCACTATTACGAATCTACATCCCCTCCAGAAGTCTGAGATCTGCTAGTGTGCGACGCCTCGTGGTACCATCACAGAGAGGCTCAAAATCACTCTCCAGAACATTCTCGTTCACCATTCCTGGCTGGTGGAATGATCTTCCCACCCCGATCCGGAGCGCTGGATCCCTGTCAACCTTCAAGCACCATCTGAAAACTCATCTCTTTCGACACTACTTGACTTCATCCTAAACTTAAGAAAACAACAAAAAAAAACTTTATCTTTCTCTTTATTTATTCCTTCCCTTGCTAGCTTGTACTTATTTGTACTTATTACTAACAATGCCTGAGACTTGGTGTTACGAGCACTTTGTCTGCCTGATTGCCTCTTTAAGATGAATCGCTTATGTATTCCCCAATTGTAAGTAGTTTTGGATAAAAGCGTCTGCAAAATGACTAAATGTAAATGTACACCAAAATCTTGAAGCTCTTTGCAGTCAGCAGTGATCGATTACAGAGTCAGTCATCCTGTTATTATGCTGAGCTTCTTCCCACCCTGTTTGCTGTGGAATCTAAACTTGAAGATTTACATTCCTCCAATTTCAGAGACTGTCCTGATACAGTTTCAATCCTGGCAAGTGTAACCCATCCATACTTCAAAATGCGCTGGCTACCCCAACAATTGTCAGGGGGGAAAAAAGAATCCATGAACCAATTCTCCAGTCAGCAGCAGACCTTGCGACTTTTTTGTTTTTTCCGAAGATGTTAAGGTCTCTGGCAAGTCTACACATAGCAACGCTGAACTGGTGAAGTTGCACTTACTAGAAGATCAAAGGAAAGGTTTGGACATATTCGACCAGTATCCACTTATTAGACAGCTGTTTGTGAGGTTTTATATATATATATATATATATATATATATATATATATATATATATATATATATATATTATTCTTATTATTACAATTATTATATTATTGTTGCTTTTGTTAAAATATTCACAAGATGGTCACAAGATAAATTATCAGATATTTTCCCCCAGTAGTCTGTTTTATTCAAACAATTATGATTTTTTTTGCATTTAGATACAGAAGAACTTTGCCTGTTGAATATTAAAAACAATTGAACAAACAAAAAGAATCTGGATCTCCATGTCTGCCATGTAAATCAACTGTTCCTGCTCATCTCCAGACTGGATCTCTTCTCTCCACTTTCCTTAATTGCAGATTCAGTTATTAGATCTGTCAGCATTAATATTTTTACTGGTAACACTTTAGAATATTGTTCTGTCGTTAATGAATAACTACACAGGAACAAATGCACTATTAACATTGTAGTAACTACTATTAACTAACAAGAAACTCTGATTAACGATTTAGTGAATAATAGCGCTCAGTCGAAACTGGTAGCTCACTATTAACTAATCAATAACTACAATTTTTTTCATATATCCTGGAGAACTCCTAAGAACTACTGTATACAGGTTCATATATAATGTGAATTATGCATAATGAATAATTAATTCTAAAATGAAGATCAAGGTAACCCACTAGTAATGCCTCAAGTATGACTAAATCCTTCTAAAGGAACTACTAATTACTTGGATCAGAGTAGTTTGCAGATGACACCACACTGAACGGCCTCATTCAGGACAGTGACGAGTCTGCCTACAGACAGGAGGTTAAGGAGCTGGCTTTCTGGTGCAGTCTTAACAACCTGGAGCTGAACACGCTCAAAACAGTGGAGATGATCATGGACTTCAGGAGAAACCCCCCTGCTCTCCCCCAACTCACCTTCATGAACAGCACTGTAACGACAGTGGAGTCATTCAGATTCCTGGGCACCACCATCTCCCAGGACCTCATCATCATTGAATCCGTCCTCTGCACTTCAATAACTTCAGCTCAGCTACCAAATCTGACCTCAGAAGACTACAGAGGGTAGTCCGGACTGCTGAGCGAATCATTGGTACAACCCTCCCCACTCTCCAAGAACTGTACTCATCCAGAGTGAGCAAAAGAGCTGGCAAAGTCACTCTGGACCCTCACATCCAGCACACTCCCTCTTTGAACTGCTGCCATCTGGTCGACGCTACAGAGCTCTGAGCACCAGAACGGCCAGCACAGGAACAGTTTCTTCCCTCAAGCAATCCATCTCATTAACACTTGACAATAATTGTGGAACACACACTATTTATACACTTATACACTTATTTATCTAACACACATACTTAGTTTACATTTCAAGCAGCTTGGGTTGTCAAAGAGGGTGGTAGTGAATCTAAATTAATGTCTAAAAATTCAATAGAGATACTTGGGCCCACAGTGTTGTATTGGGTGAGAAGAGTCCTGAGATCTGCGAAAACTCTTTGGGCTGTTAAGAGATGCGCGGCTGGGATGGAGTTGGGAGGCAAGATGATTAAGAAATCGTCTAAAAGGTAAATAAGGTAAGGGATTGCGTAATTATTAGAGAGGATCCAGCAGATTGCCTCTGACAGTATGTCGAAATTTTTGGGGGGGCTGCTTCTGCAGCCGAAAGTTAGGTGGACGGAAAAGTTAAATTTATTATGTGCCACGGATCTGTCTGTCATTCCTCACCACATCATCACAAAGAGCACCCTCACCTGAATACTAATCACTTGCACCTGTTCCCAATCACCACAGCCACTTAGCCACAGTACATAAGCACACACCTCAGTCTCACTCATCGTACGGTCTCGTCGCAACGAAGTGGACTCTCCTGGCTTTCCCAAGCTTTGGATCTACGAAAGACTTACCTGCTGTACTTACCTCCTGTTCTCCTCTCCAACGTCTGTCCCCTCCATTGTCGTCCTCCCTTCTCCAGTGCAGCCATTACTGAGGTGTGTGCTCTCCAGCAAATCCCAATATTCTGTAAGCAAAGACAATTCCATTATTTCTCTGCTCATCTACAAGTCCGTTTTGGAAGATCTACTCACCTGCCATTAACCCATATTGCTCTCCGAACTCATTCTGTTTAATAAAGTATTTTTATTAAAATACTAACATCTGTCCCAAGTCTACTTCCCTGACATTATGCCAGCGTATGCTGAATAAATGCCAAAAATCCAGGTCAATGGGCATCACTTTAAAGGTGGGGGACTTTGTCCAGCCAAGCGCCGTGACTCGGCGCGTATTTTGAATTTCAAATAAAAGAATGGTTTTAGTTTTATGTTGCAGGCCCATTATTGTTAAAACTAATTGATAAAAAATATTGGGCTTGTTTTGAAGCTGCGGTTGCTTATTTGTCTCGCAAGAGTTGGCAACGGTGTTGATGAAGTGTTTGGGTGGCGTGGGACGTAGCTGGTGGACTTGGGCTGAGATGGTTCAGGGCAAGGAGGGATGGATGGGTTCATGAAAGGGCATGCTATGGTGGAGTGGGCGACGGATTGGCAGACCACGCATGAGATGTTGCAGCAGCCTAAAAATGCTCTATGGAGTTCAGTGTCCAAAGCCCCCCAGTAAGGACACTGGTTCCATTGGTCCACTCCGATGACGCCTTTAGCAGAAAATAATTTGTGGTAAGTGTAAAAATGAAAGCCACCATGTGATAATGCTAGCTCAGCGACTGTAGCAAGATAGTCGCCGATCTCATGTCTTCTGTGTGGAAAAACTGCGCAAATTACTTTTGTGTAACGGGTGAAAGCGATCGTGAATTCAGCAAATGATAATATACGTGATGGATTGTGTTCTGTGTTTTTTAGGGTGATGGAGAAATTGCCGCAGTCAATTTGGCGATCTGCAGACAAAGGTGAAATTGGTGTCAAAAGGGGAAAATGTCTACATCCGCACCTGATAAGATCTGCGTCCTGATGCTGCTGGCTACGGGAGGTGGTTCCAAGGCCAGAGCATTTGGAGGGATGGGTAAGGGCGTGGCGGAGGATAGTGTGAAGGAAGAGTGAGCATGGGAAAGAGGAGGAAGAAAGATAGCCGCCGGAGCTGCTTGCGTAGGCAGCCTCACGCTTGGGTCGGCTCCGGGAGCAAAGCCGAAGAAAAGAGGGGAAGGAGAGGGGGAATGGTGGACGTCAGGGCCTGTGCCATTAGCGGAGACAGCCTCACACTAGAGTTTGATGGTGGAGCTGCAGGCCATGGACAGGGAAGGGGGTTGGGAGTGGGATAAGGGAAAGGCTGTGGCTAGGACTTCACCACTAGCAGAGGCAGGCTCGCGTTGTTGTGGCGGCTTGGCATACCTCAGCATCTCGGGGTATGAGTGGAGGCGCGGGAGGGCCGGAGGCCCCGTGGTGCAGCCAAGGGCTCAGTTGTGGTGTCCTGAAGAGCGCTAGTGCACTGGACGGCGATTAGAGATGCCGGAGAATCCGGGGCATCAAAAGAGTTGTCATCCGGGAATAATTCAGTCTCTGACATTGCAGCGATTGGATGTGCCAATGCTGAAAGGCTAGAGAGAATGAAGGTAGGATTGCTTTGATTATTTATAGAGGTTTTCTCTCGAGCTGACAGGAGAGATGATGTAATCACAGATAATGAATTGGCCGGGTTAATTATCTGTACATGCTCTTCCCGAACTTTGTTAATAAAATATAATTTAAATACCACGCTATGTATTGTAAATAACAATGTTTTATACTTTAAATAATTGTGTAAGTAGTAAATCAACACAAACACAAATGGGGCAAAAATGTGTTTTAAGTTTAGAAACATTTTAATTCTCCTCCCTTGCCTCACAGTGCTTTGATCTAAATGCCTGCTTTCCTCTTTTACATCACCTACACACACAAGTCCAGTGAGAGAAAACAAAGTCAATAGTTGTGGAACTCCAGTAAGTAAGGCTGTCAAGACTATTTTATTCACTTTGGATGAAGTGATTATTTTCTCTTTAATACAGATGATGCCAATGTATTTTTTGATGAGTCTGCTATGTTAGCAATAATAAAGTTACCTGTTTGACGGATAGTAATGTCTACATCGGACACGACCGCTGTCGCGGCACGACCACAACAGCTTGAAGTTGTCTACACTGGATGCGACAAAGTGGCCGTTGCAAACAGCTTGACTACATCAGAAATCGTACAGGGAGTCCATTTACTGTCCGGAATTTGTTGTGTTGCGATGCAGCATTACAAGTACAATTTTAGCTGTATTATCTGAGCCCCTTCAAAAATTACTCGAGAAATTTTATTTTTATTGTCCCCACCAACTGTTAGACGAAATTCACGCCCCTGCCTTAAACCCAATCTTTTTGAAAAGTTGGTGGTGCTAAAAAAAAGGTGTCAAATAGATCAAGGTCTGAAACTCACACCTGAAGGAGTACACCATCAGTTATTTAAAATATAATTGACTTTGTGCTATAGTGTTAGTGAGTTTGAAGCAATGATGGTGATAAAACCATAATAAAAGATGTTATTTTTTGTAGTTTTGTATTTCCCACAGGGCAGGGAAGAGGGTATACAAAAGGTTCTAAGCAGTTGTACACATCTAAAGGTGTTTTTTTGTTTGTTTGTTTTTTGCATTCAGAATAGGTCCAGATACATTTCAGTCTAATAGGGATACCTGCACTGAATGGCCAATTTCACATGTATTTTGTATACTTCCAAATACTGAATACTGTATTTGTATTTAAATAAATTTTATGTATTTAAATATATTCCACACTGTATTTCATATTATTGATTACAATTATGCATTTAAACTGTATTGTAGCGTAGTAAAACTCATTGTTTTTGTCTGGCTTGTAACCACTGTAATACTTACCCTCTTGTTTTTGTAGTTCAGAGATCTTGCGGCGATAGTAAATCACAACAGCAGCTAAAAGTCCAGCCACCAGCAGAACAGAAACAACTATTCCAACTATGACAGTTGGAGACCGACCCAAATCAGCTAAAAAGAGACAGTAAATTATTAGAGGACAAAATAATTTTCATGATTCAGGACTGATAGGTGTCAGGTAGCAGACGTGTACAGTTGTATGCAAAACTGAGCTTTCGAAGCAGCAATTTAATTTGGATATAATTTATACCTTATGGAAACAGTAACATTTCAGTTCTGAAATAACATTTATTAAATCAACAGAAACAATGCAATGTGAAGCATAACAAAAACAGACAGGTGCAAAAATTTGGGCACCCCAATAGAATAATCACATCAGTATTTAGTAAAGCTGAAATAACAGCCTGTAAATGCTTCTAATAGCCACTGATAAGTCCCTGAATTCTGACTGCAGGTATTTTGGACCATTCTTCCATGCAAAATGTCTCCAGGTCATTCAGGTTTGATGGACCGCATGCTTCAAATCATTCCACAGATTTTCGATGATGTTTAAGTCAGGGAACTGGGATAGCCAGATAGCTAGTTCTAGAACACTGCAACTGTTTTTGTGCATGAATTCCTTGGTAGATTTGGAACAATGCTTTGGATCATTGTCCTGCTGAAACAAAAACAAAAAAAACGGCGTAATTTCAACCTCTTGACTAAATCTTGAACTTTGTTCTTAAGAATGTGCTGATACTGGGTGGAATCCATGCTGCCCTCAATGATGGCAAGGTTTCCAGTACCTGTGCTTGCCAAACAGCCCTATAACATGATGGACCCTCCACCAAAATTTACATTTATAGGGAGCAGATTCTTCTCCTGGAATACGGAGTTCTTTTTCTCTCATACAAAGCAATTCTGGTTGTGAGCATTTAACTGTCTTAGTTTCATCTGTCAAGAGGTTGAAGTTACGCCGGGGGGGGGGGGGGGTTGTTTCAGCAGGACAATGATCCAAAGCATTGTTCGAAATCTACCAAGGAATTCATGCACAGACACAGATACAGTGTTCTAGAATGGCTATCCCAGTTCCCTGACTTGAACATCATCGAAAATCTGTGGAATGATTTGAAGCGTGCTGTCCATCAAACCTGAATGACCTGGAGACATTTTGCATGGAAGAATGGTCCAAAATACCTGCAGTCAGAATTCAGGGACTTATCAGTGGCTATTAGAAGCATTTACAGGCTGTTATTTCAGCTTTACTAAATACTGATGTGATTATTCTATTGGGGTGCCCAAATTTTTGCACCTGTCTGTCTTTGTTATGCTTCACATTGCGTTATTTCTGTTGATTCAATAAATGTTATTTAAGAACGGAAATGTTACTGTTTCCATAAGGTATAAATTACATCCAAATGAAGCTGCTGCTTCGAAAACCCAGTAGATTATAAAATGAAATTATGATAATTATCAGGGGTGCCCAAATTTTTGCATACAACTGTATACACGTATACAAGATGTTACATCCTTACATTCCTCATTAGTTTATAGTTGACCTTAGGCTTGTTTTGGTAATCTGTGTTACACTGTGTTTGTCCATACCCTGATTACATTATTTGCCGCTGTCAATTGACTGACAAGACCATGGCAGAGGATTTGGTGCACAACAGATCCTGAGCGTCATTCACAAATATATTATCTTGTAAAATGTGCGTTCAGTACCGCCGCTCCTTATAAGTCATGCCAACATGTTTTTGTTACTTTTACTTATTAAAATAAATTAACCATGTTTCAACTTCATTTAAGTTACGCAACATTCAACTGTTTTAAGTCAGTTCACTGTAATGTAAGTTGAAAGGACTTGTAAAGTTAATTTGATACAACATAAAACATTTAAGGCAGCAACTAATTTTTACAGTGTAATATTTATTTTATTTTGCTTCTGATATCATATTGCCTAGCCCTACTGTTAAGTATTAAAAAGACTCCTTTTTTTGTATCTGTAGCCATGTTAATAGTAAGTCATAGAAGCCATCTTATATTTCATGTTTATTTGATTATTTCCAAAAACTTTGTGCTAAAGTCCTTTAATTTGAAACTCACCACTGACAGAAACAAGGAACTGCTGTGAGCTCTCGCGGCCAATGATCTGTACTTCATAAAGTCCAGTGTGTTCGGTTCTGGTGTTTGTGATGGTCAGAGATCCAGTTTGATCTAGTTGTAGTCTGTTTCTGAATCGTTCATCAGCATCATTTAATGAGCGCTTGTTAGTTTCTACATCGATTTTAGCTAGAAGGATGCCTTCATCTCCAAACCTCCAAACTATCAGATCATCTTTCAGTAATTCAGTAGCATCATTCTGTAGAATGACAGATTCCCCTTCAATCACTGACACTGACTTCACTCCATCCGTCTTACCAACCACACCTGGAAAACAAACAGACCAGAACTGATTTATAAAGATTTTTTTGTACTGTCCATGTAAGATGCTTGCAGCATGAAATAATAATGAAGCCTGAAACAATATAATTTCATTAAATGAAAGAGATTCTCTTGAGATACTCACCAAAGACATCCACATGAAATATCCTGGATGTGGTCTTTTCTCTAGAGATTGTTAGTTTATATTGTCCAGAGTGTTTGTTTCTGGTGTTTCTGATGGTGAGAGAGCCAGTTTTTTGGTCCACCTGCAATCTGCCTGCGAATCTCACATCATCGGTGACAAAAAGAGAGGTAAAGTCGTTCTTTCTCGTTATCTGAGATATGACCGATTCTTTAGGCCCAAACGCCCAGAGTATTGTATCATCGTTCAGTATTTCAGAAAGATTAGTACGTAGAATTACAGAATCTCCTTCCATCACCGGCATTGTCTCATCTGTTTCTGCATCACAAACACCTGCAGAACATGAATTCATTATTATAGATGTAGATTAGCTTAATCTGATACCACAGTAGTAACCTCAGTGAACAGATTCAACTGGAAACATTTGAGTGAAACTAATCAGTTTATTGAAATAACTTGTTTAACGGGTTTATATGCAAAACAATACAAACAATGTTCTACGGCATCCATGTATTCTTCTCAGAGTATTCCACGTATTAATTCCTATTAATACAGTTGGCTGATTGATTTTATGGTCTCAAGCATTCAGAAATCACGCAAAAGAAAATTAAGCAGTTTTACTACGAAAACTGTGGTTAATTTTTGTAAGGGTTGTGATGTCCACATGTTTTTTGTTGAAGAAATTATAAAGGCTGTCATCTATAGCAAAAAGGTGGCCAAGAATTAAAGGAACACTCCACTTTTTTTGGAAATAGGCTCATTCTCCAACTCCCTCAGAGTTAATAAGTTGATTTTTACCGATTTTGAATCCATTCAGCCGATCTCCGGGTCTGGCGATAGCACTTTTAGCATAGCTTAGCATAGATTACGCAGCGCCTGAAAGTAGTCCTCAGCTATATTATAACTAGTTACCTAGCTGGGGACTACTTTCAGGCGCTGCGTAATATCACTGCGCCTGCTGCGGCCATGTTACGGCAGCAAAGTTCCTTGATTATTACGCCGGAATGAGAGTATAGTTCCTAATCATATCAGCCTAGAAAATCGCAACTTTTCATTTCCCGCCGGTCTTAGTACACGATATAACTACAGAAGAGTCATGTTTTAAATAGGAAAACTATCGAAACTCTTTGGTCATTTTTGAACGCGATGCTACTGGTCTAATAGGATTCAATGATCTATGCTAAGCTATGCTAAAAGTGATATCGTCAGACCCGGAGATCGGCTGAATGGATTCAAAAACGGTAAAACTCAACTTATTAACTCTGAGGGAGTTGGAGAATGAGCCTATTTCCAAAAAAAGTGGAGTGTTCCTTTAAAGATTAAGTGGATATTTGAATGAAATGTTTGGTCAATAGCCTATTAAACAAGGATATGATCGTCCTGTAAGTGTAACAGCAGCAATGACCAGGCCTTTGGCTCCCTTTACAGGCATTTGTAATAACATGTTGTAATGTTGAAAAAAAACAATAGGCGCCATCACAAAATTTGTAATGGTTTTACTGGTTATAATGGGTGTCACGAATCCGGTCTATGATCTTCCGTTCACTCACCACCAGAGGTCACCCACTCACCACACGGACTCTTGCACTACACTATATTGTCCTGAGTGTTTGTTTCTGGTGTTTCTGATGGTGAGAGAGCCAGTTTTTTGGTCCACCTGAAATCTGCCTGCGAATCTCACATCATCGGTGACAAAAAGACAGGTCAAGTCGTTCTTCATCGTTATCTGAGATATGACCGATTCTTTAGGCCCAAACGCCCAGAGTATTGTATTATCATTCAATATTTTAGAAAGATTAATACGTAGAATTACAGAATCTCCTTCCATCACTGACATTGTCTCATCTGTTTCTGTATCACAAACACCTGCAGAACATAGAAAAATTATTATAGATATAGATTAGTTTAACCCTAAAACAGGCAAGAGTGGAAAATGAGCAGCAAAAAATCAATTCATGTCACTTTTTATATAATCTGGACTTAAGTAAAACATATACACATAGGCTACTGTGTATTTTCTAACCACCAAAGGGGGAACGCCAAGATTCAACATTTGAGTGAAACAAATCAGGTTAATTGAAATAACTTGTTTAACCGGTTTACATGCAAAGCAATAAAAAACAATGTTCTACGGCGACGTCAAAACGTAAGCATGCATTCTTCTCAGAGTATTCCACGTTATGTGAGATGTGATGCACAAAAACCCAGAGTACGCCGAAATATTCAGCGGGAAACGCCCACGTTCCCTCATTCTGCTCTCATATGGGATTTCTACTACTGTACATGTCCTGCACGAGATGACAACATTTTTATGGCTGGAGGCACTTAATGTGCTGTGCGACCGCTTTTACACGATATTACACATGCGTTAACCCCGCGGAATGCAGCAGGTTATACATTCCGGGCGAATTTCGAAAACGGGACAATGGTCAATAATCTAGCACGGGTTGTCGGTTTATTAAGCATCGGTTTAAGAATGTGCTTGAATGCAATCATTGTGTGAGACACGTCACATCCAATATAACTGAGTTTGTACGTTAAACCGCTTTATGTGTTTTACTCAGGCTGCAATGGACACAGATGGGTGAATACTTTCAGCAGATATCAACAGCTGATTGAGATGCAAAATGCATTTTTTTAAAGGTTTGCCACATTATTTATAAATGTTGGTTTCGCTATTAAACGCGTTGTTTTCAGTGTCAGTTCACACATTTGTTTTAGGCTTAAGTTAATAATTAGCAGATGTCTGAAACCGAAAGTCTCATGAATGGAGCTAAAAGAATAATACTGATCTGATCTACTTACCGCCCAGAAATAACAGAAACAACAATATCATCCTCTGCGTGTTTTCGTTGAGCCATGAATGTAATACAGATGATTGATGGAGATTATTTAATAATCTGCTGTTTCGCTGAATCTCCATTCGTTTTTCCTTCAAGAGCCGCGCCCAGGAGTGCAAAGATAGCCTACGCTAAGTTTCTCATAGAAGTGACGCTTAAAAGTACACAGTATTTTAATCCTGGGAAGATATTCAGAGACGAGCAGAACAGTCGCTTGATGTAAATAAACCTGGAAAAAAGGATGGGCGAGGCGCCGCAGTTCCTTCCATTGTAGCAAAGTGAAACTATGTTGCAGCGGCCGCTTTCATCTTTTTTGGAGCTGAGTCTGCGCAGTAGTGGTATCAAAATCCCGCAGACCAAACCACAAACACACAACCATGACACCACTGCAGTTATTTATAGTATCAAATTACTAAATGAAAGCAAACATATGAGAAAACACTCTTTTTTTTGTTTCTTTTTTTTTTTTAGTTTGGCTCACGTCCCATTCATTTGGAGAGAGCAGGGTTTATGACCCTGGACATGTATAAGTAAAATATATTATTCTTTTTGGACATGTATAAGTAAAAACTGTTTTGTATTGTGTTGTATTGTTTTTTGTTTTGTGTTATTTTATGTTTGAAATAAAGTCTCAAATCAAATCAAACCAGGGGGCGATTGAAATGTTTTGGCCCCACAGTGACTGAAAGTGAGCACTGCTGAAGTGAAGTGAGTCAGTTTTGGTGTGACTGTGGCGTTTTCAGACATTTCTGGGATTGTTTTCCCGTGTTTGATTCTAGCCCGTGTTCCCTGGATTATCTCTCTGCCTAGCCCCTCTGGACTCTGTTTGCCGATCGTTGACCTCCGCTTGCCCTAAGTTTACTCTTTGTCTTATCCCTGCCATACCTGTTTGCCATTTGTTTCGACCCTGCCTGTATCTGTGACTATGCCTAAGAATAAATGCCTGCACATGGATCCGCACGCCTCTCGTCTCGTCAGCCACGTTACAGAATACTCGGCCACACGAGGATCCAGCGGCTATTCTAGGGAACCCTGGCCAGGTATTGACCCTGTCGACCAGCTACTACAACCACGATCAGATGATAGAAGCAGGTCATTTGTAACTCTAATGAGAGCAGTCTCAGTACTATGATATGATCTAAATCCTGACTGGAATTCCTCACAGATATCATTTTTCTCTAGGAAGGAATATAATTGTGAGGATACTACCTTTTCTAGTATCTTTGACAGAAAAGGGAGATTTGAGATCGGTCTGTAATTAACTAGGTCTTTGGGGTCAAGTTGTGGTTTTTTAATGAGAGGCTTAATAACAGCCAATTTGAAGGTTTTGGGGACATATCCTAATGACAATGATGAATTAATAATAGCCAAAAGAGGATCTATGACTTCTGGAAGCAGCTCTTTTAGTAGTTTTGATGGAATCGGGTCTAACATACATGTTGTTGGTTTAGATGATTTAACAAGTTTATACAATTCTTCCTCTCCTACAGTAGAGAATGAATGGAATTGTTCCTCAGGGGATCTATAGTGTGCTATCTGATGCGATACTGTAGCTGACGGCTGCAAGGATACAATTTGATCTCTGATAGTATCGATCTTGGAAGTAAAATAGTCCATAAAGTCATTACTGCTATGCTCTTGGGAAATGCCAACACCTGTTGATGCTTTATTTTTCGTTAATTTAGTCACTGTATTGAATAAATACCGAGGGTTATGTTTGTTTACTTCTAGAAGAGACTAAAAGTAATCAGATCTAGCAGTTTTTAATGCTTTTCTGTAGGATAGGGTACTTTCCCGCCAAGCTAAACGAAATACCTCTAATTTAGTTTTCCTCCAGCTGCGCTCCATTTTCCGGGCTGCTCTCTTTAGGGCGCGAGTGTGCTCATTATACCACGGTGTTGGACTCTTATCCTTAATCTTCCTTATGCGTAAAGGAGCAACCGCATCTAAAGTGCTAGAAAAGAGAGAGTTCATAGTTCCTGTTACATCATCAAGTTGTTCTGAGCTATTGGATAAACTGAGGAACTGAGATAAGTCAGGAAGATTATTTATAAAGCAGTCTTTTGTGGTGGAGGTAATGGTTCTACCATATTTGTAACAAGAAGTTGGCTTTACAGCTTTAGCTATATGGAATATACAGGAGACTAGATAATGATCTGAGATATCGTCGCTCTGCTGCAAAATTTCAACCCCACTAACATCAATTCCATGTGACAGTATTAAATCTAGAGTATGATTTCGACAATGAGTAGGTCCTGACACATGTTGTTTAACAGCAATAGAGTTTAAAATGTCTGTAAATGCTGATCCCAACGAATCTTTTTCATTATCAACATGGATATTAAAATCACCAACAATTAGGACTTTATCTGCAGTCAGCACTAACTCCGATAGAAAATCAGAAAATTCTTTAATAAAGTCTGTATGGTGCCCTGGTGGCCTGTATACAGTAGCCAGTACAAACATCACAGAGGATTTATCATTAACGCTTGTTTCTTTGGATAACGTTATATGGAGCACCATTACTTCAAACGAATTATACTTGAAGCCCGACCTTTGAGAGATACTGAAAATATTTCTATAAATTGTAGCAACACCTCCCCCTTTACCTTTTGGACGCGGTTCATGTTTGTGACAGTAATCTTGGGGTGTAGACTCGTTTAAAGTAATGTAATCATCTGGTTTTAGCCAGGTTTCTGTCAGACAAAGCACATCTAGTTTATGGTCAGTGAACATATCATTTACAAAAAGTGCTTTTGAAGAAAGGGATCTAATATTCAATAAGCCAAGCTTTATCAAGTCTTTATCTGTATTATATTGTTTTTTTATTTGTTGAACATCAATTAAATTGTTACTATTACATTGGTTTGGATGTTTTCTGTATTTTCTAGTTCTTTTTCTAGTTCGGGGAACAGACACAGTCTCTATAGAGTGATATCTAGGTGAAAAAGTTTCTATGTGCTGAGAGTTAACTGACTTCTGTGACGTTTTATTAGACATAACACATATGCAGGGACCCCTGAAAATCTGATACATGCTGTGTGCATATACACTTGCTTACGACGGTAACATCTTTATTTTAACACATCTCAAACTATAATACTGCATTAGCGCTATCTGCTGTATGCAGCCACTGAAGATAGCTTTTTTTTTCTCTTTCTCCGAGTCAGACAACAAATCTTTATTGTTATGGACAACGACAGAAATACAAAAAGCAAACAAAAGTACGCACATCAATCTCAAATGGGTGTTCTACCACAAAACGATTAAAAAAATCAAATGCAAAGTCAGCAACACCAAAGCTTCAAAATTATCAAAAATGTATTTAAAAATATTTCACATAGAGTGTGATGTTTCAAGCACGCAGGCTCTTCATCAGACAAATTAAACAACATTAATGACACTAATAACACTCTTTATACCTCCAGGTGATCCAAGGTCACATGACCTAACACGATAATATAATAATAACAATAATAATAATAATAATACATCAACAACTTAAAAATTAATGAACCAAAACCATAACATCAACCAAGGAGAAAAAGGAAAAAAACAAGGGAAAAGAAATAAAAAACAAACAAACATATGAAACTATGCAAAATACAAAATTATAATTCTCAATATACTGTTCAACACAATTAATTAATGCCTGCATACGTACATAATAAATTCAACTAAGACTCTACTAAACGACAGAAATACAGAAATTGGACAGGCACAATAGACTAGTTCCAAAATGTTCTTTTGAATGATACTTGACAAAGCTTTGTTCAAAATATTGAATACGTTTCCAGAGAAAATTCTTAAGCCCTTGCATTGTTGAGGTGTTGTTAGATTTTAGCAGAAAACACTCTGTGCCCTTTTGCACAAATGCAGTGCTGATTTATGCTGAGCTTGCTGTTTGCATATGATCTAAACTTTGGCCTGATTGCCAAACAGGCATATTTCCATATTTAGATGTCTGTACATGATGTGACCTTGTGATATCCAATAGCGTAACTTTTTGTTTCGTATATATACTCCCTGATGGCTTAATAAAGCTGAGCTTTGGTTAAATGGGACATTTGAGTCTTGTCTTTAATCATTGACTTCCGGGTACCAGAAAGGTTTCTCTTCTTTGTACAACCGGACAACCTGACTCCAGATCTCGGTCTTGTTAAGATCTTATTCTAACAGGTGTTAAACTTGCATTTAAAAAGTTTTATTACTTTTTTTTTTTCATAAATGCAGAAATATTGCAATGAAGCCATGCGTGACGAAGGCGTGCAGATCCATATGTGGGCTTTATTATGAGAGCGTAGTCAGACAGGCTGGGGTCAGTACCAGCAAACAGTGATGAATAGGGCAAGACAAAAGAGTACTCCAGGATACAGGCGAAGATCAGGACAAGCAGAGAATGAGCAAGACTAGAAAAACAGCCAAGGATCAAAGACAAGACCAGACGAAACAAGACTCTGACTCAGACTAAGACTTGGAATGGAACAGCTAAACAGCGACACATGAATACATTACTCGGCCCGAATGATGGTGAGTGTGTGTGATAAATAGTCCATTTGATTGGCTACAGGTGTGTTTGCAAATCAGTGTCGTGTGAAATGGATCATGAGAAATGTAGTCCGGGGTTAAAGGGTGAAACAGTCTGTGTGGTGAAGGATTTGTGACAAATATATTGTTCAGCTCAAGTGTTGATGATGCCACAAAGATTGACAGTGGTGGGCGTATCTTATTAAACTGAACTCGTCCCCGGCTGCTCACCCACTTGAGACAGCAGTGGTTTCACTTCCGTTGATTCCTTCACTTTGTTTCCTGTGGAAGAAAATAGAGATTACAGAAATTAAAAAGTAAGAAAAAACAGTTCTGCTACATGTACATCTACACATGGATGATGTTACAGCTCCACTCGCTTGTCCTATACATGCTGAAAATAACAGAACATTAAACAAAATATAATGACAAAATACAAAGATACTATTTTTACAATATAAATCTATGGAATCTTTCCTTGAAAACCTAAACAAATCACTTTGTTCATCTTCCATTGGCTTCAGAAGATACATGGAGGGAAAGATTATTGATAAATGAAGACTATCAATAAATACAGCATCTTCAGGTCTACTTTACGGTATTCATTGTCTACGATATCGATTGGTGTTTTACCGCTGTGCAAGCTGACTTTATCGAGTATGTCACTCACTTCGCAACAAAGACTTAGGATTCTTGAGAATCCAAAACATTCACTGCTTGATGAAGCCTATCAGAATACAGTTAGAATGAGCCTATTATTCAAGTTATGAATTCAAAACATATGCCTGTATGGGTTTTTTTTTTTTTTTTTATATTTGGAGATACAGAATACAGTGCTGTAATATCACACAAGCAAGAGTGACATTTTCCCATGAGGGTCATCGCAAATGTGATTTTTTTTTCTCCATTCTGTCACCAATGGAGTTTTGGTTCCTCTGGCTTGCTTAGTTAGGGACACTTAATTTCCAGAGATATCGTTGACTTAATTGCACAGATACTATTAGAACTGAACTGAGCTGGATGATGACATCACTGAATCAATGATGAAATGCCTTTAACTGAAAACTGAGTGTTTAATCTTGTCATTTTACATTATTGACACACTGTTTTCCTATTTGATACTGTACAGTTGCTTTGACACAATCTGTATTGTTAAAAGCGCTATATAAATAAAGGTGACTTGACTTGACAACAGTTCAACAGATAAGAAGTTAAGTTACATTTAGACTCAATATTGTCTGTTTTATGAAAACAATTCCAAACAAAGACATTTGTGCATCTCAGAGCAACACTGTGTTTTTTCATTCATAAATGAATGTGTTTTTGAATGAATCGAGTGAGTCAATGATTCAATGATCCGTTCATAAAGACTTTTACTTGCTTCCTTTCTAAACGAATAAGCCATTTTGAACAAATTGAGTAAATGATTTGATGAATGACTTAAGATAGGGACTTACCACCAAGAAGACCAGAAAAAAGAAACTAAATCACAAAGTTATTTGCAATCTATTGTTGTTGTTTTTTTCTATTTGTTTTTTTTTTTGTTTTGTTTGTTTGTTTGTTTCTATTGTTTTTTTTAAGCGTTTTGCTGTATGGGAGGAAAAGTAAAAGTTTGCTCGTTGTGTTCATGGCCATATGCTTGCCTTGTAGTACATTAAATTAATAAACTATATATTGAATTTGATCTTTTAATAGCACTATCTTAACACATTAAGCCATATTTAGTGTTTATGGTTTTCTACGGGAGGTTAAGTGCTTAATGAGAGACTTTGCGCATTGCGTTCATATTCTGCTGTTCTGCTGTTTTGCGGGTCTTGTCTTTTTCTCCTACAGATGACTATGTTGTAGTACTAAATTAGTTTTAATCATTTAACCTCCACAGCATCTTGTCTCCATTGGCAACACGCACGATTCGTGTGGATTGCAAGTGACGTCGCGGTAGAGGAGAGTGCAAGCAGCGATTGCAAGTGACTTCGTGATTTAGTTTCTTTTTTCTTGTCTTCACCACCTGGCTACTTGTGTAAAATGTTGAGAGATTAAATAAAAATAATAATTAATAAATTAAATTAAATAAAAAAGACCGCAAGTGACGTCACTTGCGGAAGTGCAGGTGTCTGAGAGTTCAAGTCTGAAAATGCAAGTGCATGTCTGCAGCCAGACGCTTCTTGTGTTTTCCCTCGTCTGGTATCCAGTATTATACGTCAAACCTCAATGTGTGTCTTTATTGGGATTTAATAAAAGACTGTGATGAGTTCTGAATCTCCTTCGTCTCCTCCACAGTAGCGAGATTTGCTTGGCACACATTTACATTTAAAATAACAAATTTATTTTAATATAACATGATGTGAACGGCCCCATAGTGTCATATTTATTTATCCATGACAGACCTAAACTAGTCAAGTTACCAGCATAAAAACACACTCAGCAAAAAACTGTTTAATTATTGATATCATTTTAATTTTAAAAAAATAATGAAATTGTCAGTCAATAGCGCACACCCTTACAGAACTATGATCGCATTGCTCATATAATGATGAACAAACACATACAAGTGGAACACTTTCTTGGAACGCCAACCAATCAGATTTGAAGACCAGAACTGTTGTTTAAATGTGTATTAATTAGAATACATGTTGTTCTACTCACGTTCAATCACATCGAATCTCCTGAATCTGTTCCATTTGCCGTTGATGACCTGTAGTTTAAAATGTCCAAAGTCTGCATCGGTGATGTTTTTGATGGTCAGAGATCCATTGCGGTGCAGATCATTCAGCTGCAGTCTGCCTCCGAAGCTCTCATCAATACTAGTTGTTCCTAATTCGGCTTTAACAATGTTTTTATTTCCAAAGGTCCACAGTATCCGATCTCCCTCCTGTATTTCAATATCGCTCTTTAGAGTGACAGATTCTCCAACCTTCACTGGCACTTTCTCCACTTCATGTCAAAGCAACACACAGAAACACAAATACAGAAAACAAAGTGTGAATTAATTTAATTTTCAGTTTCAACAAATTCATTCTGATGGCATTTTTTAGCCTAGTTTATGTTCGTAGTTTCAGCTCATCTGAAATCTGAATTACCTATGACTACCTATTATTCATCATCACAACTTTTCTAGTAATATTGTGATTTCTCAAAACATTTCTGAAATATTACTCCTCTAAGGCCGTTTCACACCAAGAACAATAACTATATAGATAACTATATTAGCATCCACAAAAACGCACAATGTTTTAAACACGCTGCAGTTTTGTCATTTCGAGCTTTAAGTGCTCAAGTTCTTCAAAGCAGGACAGATTCACTCATCAGCTGAAAAAATAATGGTAATAATTTACAATACGGGTGCACAAATATGCATTAAAAGCAACCCTCTACATTGCGAGTAAATCACTCGCATATGCGACTAAATCTTCACTCTTCTAAACTAACTTCCAGTTGTATGCTTTTTTTAATTAATAGCTAATGATTTGCAAAGGTATCTTTATGTTATGACTTTACTTGTTGAGGCACAGAACTATTAATTAAGTGTTAAGTAATATATTATAGAAGTTATAGATTTTGAATTAGTTACAACAAGTAAAGTCATAACATAATGATACCCATGCAAATCATTAGCTAATGATTAATTAAAGCAGACAACTGGAAGTGCAGTAATGTGAACAGGTTTAATGATAATATGCAGAGGGGTAAGGAGATGAGCGGAAGGTCCAGGTAAGCAGGTGGGGAATAGGAATGCCAGTGGGGCCTTATCTGAGAGTTAATGTCCTTTTCCGATTACAGGGGATCCGGGAGGAACTGCGGAGCTTGGAGACGGTGGAGTGCTGGAGCGGTGGAGAGCAGGGAGAGGAACACAGGAACAACTGGTAAGTAGAGTCAACAGGTAAGTGGGTCAGGTTAGTCAACACGGTAAGTTTGAGACCAGACAGTGAGTGAACGGAAGGAGTGCAGAGATATAGTGCTGTTGATGAGTGCGGTCAGGTGGCGGTGATTAGTAATCCGGGGATTGGGATCTGGTGAGTGTGGTTAGTGGAGACTGCCGTGATTGAGGTGACTCTCTGACAGTACCCCCTCCTCCAGGGCAGCTCCTGAAGCCCTATTACGGCGACGAGGTCGGCCACGGCCTCTGGGTGCGGGACGGTCAGGGTGGTTAAGGTGAAATTCCGCCAGGAGAGATGGATCCAGTACGTCATCCCAGGCCACCCAGGACCGCTCCTCCGGCCCGTATCCCTCCCAGTCCATAAGATATTCCAGGCGACCGCCCCGTCGCCGAGAGTCCAAGACTTCCTGCACCCTGTAGACTAAGGGCCCCTCGAGGATTTCGGGAGGAGGAGGTACTACGGGTTCTTCAGGATATGTGACAGAGGGAGAGACGGGCTTGAGGAGTGAAACATGGAATGATGGGTGGATACGATACTGTGCAGGGAGTTGGAGACGGAATGTGACCTCATTGATCTGCCTCTCGATGGTAAACGGGCCGATATAGCGGGGACTCAGCTTCCGGCAAGGCAGGTGGAGACGCAGATCCCGGGTGGAGAGCCAGACCTTATCTCCAGGACGATAGACGGGGGTGGAAGACCTACGGGCATCTGCGTAGGTCTTGTATCTCCGCACTGCTTGCTGGAGTTGGACATGGGCTGAGTCCCAAACTCTCTCGCTCGCCCGGAACCAGTGGTCGACAGCTGGAATGTCGGAGGGTTCTTCTGTCCAGGGAAACAGAGGGGGTTGGTAGCCGAGTATGCACTGGAAAGGGGTGAGCCCGGTGGTGGTTTGCTTAAGGGAGTTTTGTGCATACTCTGCCCATGGGAGGTAGCGGTTCCAGCTGTGCTGGTTGTCATGACAGTAGGCCCGGAGATATCTCCTGAATCTTCCTGCTCAGTCTGGCCGTTAGTCTGGGGGTGATATCCTGAGGATAGACTGACGGTGACATCGAGAAGCTTGAAGAAGGCCTTCCAGACACGGGAGACAAACTGTGGCCCACGGTCGGAGACGACATCTTCCGGGATGCCGAAGGTGCGGAAGAGATTATGGAAGAGGGCCTCTGCAGTTTCAAGGGCAGTGGGTAGACCTCGGAGGGGAATTAACTTGCAGGCTTTGGAGAACCTGTCGACTGCCATGAGAATGCAAGTATACCCTTCTGACTTGGGGAGATCTGAGACAAAGTCGACTCCGACGTGGGACCAGGGGTGGCGTGGAATGGGTAATGGTACTAACTTTCCGGTGGGTAAGTGACGGGGAGTTTTGGAGACGGCGCAGACTGAGCATCCTCGAACATACTGGGAGACATCCCGGGCCATCCGGGGCCATCCGGGGCCACCAGTACTGAGCTTGGAGGAGCGAGAGAGTACGCTGGCTGCCTGGGTGTCCAGAGCCCGGGGAAGTATGAAGTGAGCCCAGAAGGGTAGTTCTCAAGGAGGTGGGCACGTAGGTCTTACCCTCTGGGCCTCCCAGCGGAGCGGGTTCAGTGATGGAAGCGAGGCGAATCTGTTCGTCCAGGGCCCACCGAATAGGGTTCACAAGGACGGCTGGAGGGAGTATGGGTTCCGGTGTTGAAGGTTCGTCAGGGCCGTAGAGGCGTGAGAGGGAATCCGCCTTGACATTCTTATCTCCAGGTCGATACGTGATCGTAAACTGGAACCGGGTGAAGAAGAGGGCCCAGCGAGCCTGCCGGGGGTTCAACCTCTTAGCACTTCAGAGATATTCCAGGTTTTTGTGGTCAGTGATGACCTTAAAGGGGTGTTGAGCTCCCTCCAGCCAGTTTCTCCATTCCTCCAGTGCCAGTTTAATGGCTAGCAGCTCCCAATTACCAATATCATAGTTTCGCTCCGCTGGGGAAAGCTTCCTGGAGAAGTAAGCGCAAGGGTGGAGTCGGGGAGGCTCTCCATGAGTTTGAGACAGTACCGCTCCCACGCCGGTGGTAGAGGCATCCACTTCAACAATGAAAGGGAGTTGGGGATCCGGATGTGAGAGGGTGGGAGCGGTGCAGAATGCTTCCTGGAGTTTCTTCTAGGCGCCTCGAGCTTCGGAGTTCCAGGACAGAGACTTGGGTTTCTGCCAGAGCATGGAAGTGAGGGGGGCTGAGAGGAAACTGAAGTTCAGAATGAACCTCCGGTAGAAATTAGCGAAGCCGAGGAATCGTTGAAGTTCCTTAACAGATTGAGGCTGGGGCCAATCCCGGATGGCTTGGACCTTCCCCTGGTCCATCTGGATCCCATCCGCACTGAGGATGTAGCCGAGGAATTGAATCGCGGGGCGGTGGAACTCACACTTCTCGAGCTTCAGGTAGAGGTGGTGTTTCCTGAGTTGGTGTAGGACCTGCGTCACGTGTTGGCGATGTTCGGCCAGGTTCCGGGAGTAGATCAAGATATCGTCTATGTACACGATGACAAATCGGTTGAGGAACTCCCGGAACACCTCGTTCATAAACCCCTGGAAGACGGACGGCAAGTTGGAAAGGCCATACGGCATGACCCGATATTCGTAGTGGCCTGAGGGGGTAATGAACGCAGTCTTCCACTCGTCGCCCTCCCGGATACGAATGAGGTTATAGGCGCTCCGCAGCTCCAGTACAGCTCCAGGAGTACAGCTCCAGGCAGCAGGTCAATGGCACAATCCCAGAGCACGCTCAGTCCGTGAGAGGCGATTAGTATCCAGTTGCATAGGTTCTGGTACCGGAGGACAGGCAGCTGGTGAGGACGGAGAATGAGCGGTTAGGTCCGGCTGACACGCCGTGAGACGTTGGGAGATCTTAACGGCCTTTTGCATAAAGCTCTCCAAACCAACGGTGTCATCATATATCACCATCTGGGCTCTGATTTGTGGGTCCAAGCCCTGATGGTAAGCGGTGAGTAGCGCTGCCTCGTTCCATCCACACGAAGCCGCCAGTGTACGGAACTGCAGAGTATAGTCACTGGTGGAAGAATCTGCCTGACGGAGGCGAATGAGTTGGTCGGCAATGGAGAGCGAGCCGGTGGATAGGCCGAAGACCTCCTTGAAATGGGAAGAGAAAGCATCGAAAGAGTTAATTATCGTAGTTTGTGAGTTCCAAATGGCTCGTGCCCAGAGCAATGCCCTTCCGGTAAGCAAGGAGATCAGGAAGGCAACTTTGGCTCATTCGCTGGGGAAAACATGGGGTTGCATCTCTATGTAGAGAGAAACCTGGAGTAAGAAACCGCTACATTCAACCGCCTCACCCGAATAGTTGGCAGGGATGGCCATGGGACTGGCAGAGGCAGATCGAGGGTGTGTGACCAGAGAGAGAGCTGATCGAAGAACGCTGACCAGTTCTTCAAAGGGATCCGCGGTGGCGGGGTTCGGGGGCTCCATCTCCGGCCGTCGGTTTAGGTCTGGTCTTCTGTCAGCAGATAGACACAGGACACAGAGGTAAGTGCAGTAATGTGAACAGGTTTAATGATAATATGCAGAGGGGTAAGGAGATGAGCGGAAGGTCCAGGTAAGCAGGTGGGGAATAGGAATGCCAGTGGGGCCTTATCTGAGAGTTAATGTCCTTTTCCGATTACAGGGGATCCGGGAGGAACTGCGGAGCTTGGAGACGGTGGAGTGCTGGAGCGGTGGAGAGCAGGGAGAGGAACACAGGAACAACTGGTAAGTAGAGTCAACAGGTAAGTGGGTCAGGTTAGTCAACACGGTAAGTTTGAGACCAGACAGTGAGTGAACGGAAGGAGTGCAGAGATATAGTGCTGTTGATGAGTGCGGTCAGGTGGCGGTGATTAGTAATCCGGGGATTGGGATCTGGTGAGTGTGGTTAGTGGAGACTGCGGTGATTGAGGTGACTCTCTGACAATGCTTCAACCCATTGTGGTAATTAACATATGAATTTACACTATTAGTTAATATAATATGTTATTATGGAATTAACACATTATGACACATTTCAGTAATAAAAATGCATTGATTACTTTATGTATCATATAGAATGTTCATTTGTTGCTGATGTAGTAATTATTAATAAATGGTTTAGTTCTTGTATAACTCATGATTATCTGTGCATTAGTTAAGCATTATTTAATGCATATTAGTGTCACCGTATTGTAAAGTGTTACCAAAATAACTGTTTTTTATATTTATAAGATACAATACAGTGCTGTAATATCAGTTTTATACAACAGTTCAGATTAGACACAATATTGTCCACAAATTTTTGTTCTGTTTTGCCAATGAAAATAATTCCAAACAAAGCCGGGGGCAGAACACTTTCTTGGAATGCCCACCAATCAGATTTGAAGACCAGAACTGTTGTTTAAATGTGTATTAATTAGAATACATGTTGTTCTACTCACCTTCGATCACACTGAATCTCCTGAATCTGTTCCGTTTGCTGTTGAGGACCTGTAGTAGAAAATGTCCAAAGTCTTCATCGGTGATGTTTGTGATGGTCAGAGATCCATTGCGGTGCAGATCATCCAGCTGCAGTCTGTCTCTGAAGCTCTCACTAATACTAGGTGGTCCTGATTCAGCTTTAACAACGAGACGGTTTTTAACTCCAAAGGTCCACAGAATCAGATCTCCTTCCTGTATTTCAATATCGGTCTTTAGAGTGACAGATTCTCCAACCTTCACTGGCACTTTCTCCACTTCATGGCAAAGCAACACACAGAAACACAAATACAGAAAACAAAGTGTGAATTAGTTTCATTTTCAGTTTCAACAAATTCATTCTGATGGCATTTTTTAACCTAGTTTTTGTTCGTAGTTTCAGCTCATCTGAAATCTGAATTACCTATGACTACCTATGATCACTTTTCTTGTAATATTGTGATTTCTCTCAAAACATTTCAACTTAATTTCTGCAATATTACTCCATTTAGGCCCATTCACACCAAGAACAATAACTATAAAAGCCATAGCATCCACACAAACTCACAATATTGTTCTGTTTATTATAAGCTGCAGTTTTGTCCTTTCGAGCTTTATGTACTCGTGCTCTTCAAAGCAGGATAGATTGTTATTGGCTATCAATATTTTTAATCGCTCATCAGCTGAAAAAAATCTTTTTTTCAAAAGTTATTCCAATTATATCGTTCTGTGTCGTTATCATTATAGTTGTGGTGTGGACACTATTCTTTTGAATTTAGAAAGATTTGTATAAATATCTTTATTGTTATTGTGCATGGTGTGAACAGACTTTTAGTTTCATAACTTTAGTATATTTGTATTTATATATAGTAGTATATAAACACTCTTCACAATATACACTGTTTTGAAGCAGCTTCACTGAAATTCATAATGTTACTGTTTAAAACTTATATTAATGCCTCAGTTTAGAGAGAGGTGACAGAATACTTCACATTTGGGGATGATATAACAGTCAAGTGTTTGTTGTTTTTTTACTTACACCAAAATTAATTTATTCTGGTAATGTTATGACTTTATATCTTAAATTTTTATTTTAACAATGAAAAACTGAAATCTAAAAGTAACTATAATTACGTTGCACTTTGGGAGTTTGTGTTAAGTTCAGATCATCTAAACTGTTCACACAGTGCATGATTATTGATCTACTCACCACTGACAGTAACAATGAATCTCTTGTATTTGGTTCTTCTGGTTTTGCCGCTGATCTGTACTTTGTAGACTCCAGAGTGAATGGTCCTGATATAACTGATAATGAGATCTCCAGTCTTACCACCCAGCAGCAGTTTGCTTCTGAATCTCTCATCAGTAGCATTACATTGTATATCAGTGCTTTTAATGGTCCATTCACTGATTTGGGTTATGAGTTTGTTCCCATCTTCAAACCACCACTTTATCTCATCACCGTTCTGTAGTTTAGTATCAGTCTTTAGAACGACAGTTCTTCCTTCCGTCCCTGACACTTCAAATGTTACAGTGGAACATAGAAACAGAACAGAAATGTGTTCAGAAGATCAAGCTTAACTTTACAAAACAGCATATTTTGGCATGTTGCTAGGATGTTTTAACACATTGTTCGCATGTTTTGGCATGTTTCTGACATGTTTTAACACATTTGGCCCTATTTTAACGATCTAATGACGCTTTTCCACTGCACGGTATAATTAACTTTTGGGGATAGTACCTGGTACCTGGTACTTTTTTTAGCACCACCTCGGCCGAGGTTCCAAGCGAACCATACCGTTACCAAAACGTGATGTGTAAACTCTGCTGATCACTGATTGGCCAGAAAAAAATTGAACTCGTCATTGAACTTGCAGCACGAGACACAACAGACCCACTAGATTTAAATCAGCACAGCCAGCAAAGGGTTGAATGTAACTGTTTTGAATGAGCGCACCTTTCTTTTAACAACCAAAAAATGCCTCTTTCATGGTCTGTTGAGGAAGTACAGACTGTCCTCTCTTGAAAATGAATTTATTTTTAATAAAATACCTAACTACATAATACTACTATTGTTAGAAATGGCAACAAAATTAAAATAGAAGGTTACACTTTATTTTGATAGTCCAGTTTAGACATTCTACTAACTATAAGTAACTTTGTAACTAAGTGTCAACTGCATGTCAACTAATTCTCATTAATTAGCAACTACATGTCTACTAACTCTCAGTAGGGTAGGTTTAGGGTTAGTAGAATAAGTTGACATACTTGCAAAGTTTGTGATAGTCAGTATGTTGTATGTTGTGGACCCATCAAAATAAAGTGTTAGAAGATATTAAGCAGACAGTCTACTAATACTCTAATGACTGCTAATTGACATATAGTTGCAAAGTTACTTACTGTTAGTAGAATGTCTAAAATGGACTATCGAAATAAAGTGTTACCAAATAGAAATATAAACTTTTGAACTGCTGGTTCGTCTGGTCAGAGGAGAACTGACCCCCGACTGAGCCTGGTTTCTCCCAAAGGTTTTTTTCTCCATTCTGTCACAGAAGGAGTTTTGGTTCCTTGCCGCTGTCGCCTCTGGCTTGCTCAGTTGGGGACCCTTACTTTCTAGCGATTATTGCCGATTTGATTGCACAGATACTATTTAAACTAAACTGAGCTAGACAATGACATCGCTGAATTCAATAATGAAATTCCTTTAACTGAAAATTGAGTGTTTAATCTTATCATTATACATTACTGACACTCTATCCTCCAATTTGATACTGTTAAGTGCTTTGACACAATCTGTATTGGTAAAAGCGCTATATAAATAAAGGTGACTTCACTTGACTTGACTTGATAGCCAAGGAGCGGATCCAGCGAGAGCGTGATGGAGCGACGCGGAATGAAAAAGTTTTTCAGGAGTCACAGCAGTAGAGGCGGCGCAACTTTAACGACACGTGACGCAGTGGAAAAGCGCCATAAGCGCATGGTCTAAAGCACACGGCGCAGGTGCACTTAGGGCATTTCCCAATCCACTGTTGCTAGTTTAATGACGAGAAAACGGTCGGCGCGCATGGTCTAAACGGGTTTTGCCTATTCTCTTAATGACTAATGGGTGTTTTTAGGCATAACGTGCAATAAACCAATCAGAGTCTCATCTCCCGTTCCCTTTAAGAGCAAGTTGCACTCGTGCCATAGCAGATTCGCTATTTAAACGGCGGAATTTTAAGGCGCACAGACTGAACACATCTCCAGACAGCAAACGGATCTGGTCATGCGCGAGCAAACAGGTAGGCTAATTCTGATACACGCAATGACTATCCATTATGACATGTATTACATTTTTATATTTATGTAGCCTACACAATAATATTATTTTACACGGTAATCCTTTAATTTTTAATATTTGGCATGTTTGTGTGCTGCTGCACATCCCTGTGTGTAATAAGCAAAGTGAACGTGCGTTGTGGACGCACCCAGAGGCGCAATTTCGACTAATACGCTCTTTAAATAACAAAAAAAAAATGTTTGCCATTGACTGTAGACTTTAGACCAGGTTTGAGTTGGTCTACGGCACAGTCTATTTTCAGTCCCTCAAAATAGCAACGCGCCAACAATGCTCCTGAACACACCTCTTTTTTAGACCAGCATACCAAAATACTATTTTGTATTTTAAAGCCTTTGGGGGAAAAAATCAAATGTAATTAGTATTTAAACATTTAACATGAGTATTTTAATATTTTCAAAGCAATGGAATCAGCACACAGCTGGCGCTTTCTTTTGTAGCAGACGCGTTTTGTGCAGCTGAAGCCTTGTTCATACTTTTGACTTGCTCTAAGGCTACATCCACACAAAGCCAGAGCTTTCCCTATCCAAACTTTTTTCCCCTTGTCTCAATAAATATCTGCGTCCACACGAAACCATGAAACCGACACAAAACAATGTAGTATGCATGCCAGACCAGTATGTGGTGCTGTTATTCTGCCACAGAGATACACTAAAAACAAAGAAGAAGACTTGGACTATACCGCACGCAAGGTTTATGCGCATACAAACGAACATGTAACAATGCATGTATTAATATGTGTTAATGTTAGTTAATAAAAGACAGTCGTTCAGTGTTTGTCCATGTTTTTGTTGCTGTTACGTGACGTAGTGGTGTCTGACTAGCAGTGTTGGGGAAAGTTACTTTTAAAAGTAATGCATTACAATATTGCGTTACTCCCTAAAAAAGTAACTAATTACGTTACTTAGTTACTTTTTATGGAAAGTAATGCGTTACGTTACTTTCGCGTTACTTTTTAAATATGAGCAGGGCTTGATTGTTTTTAATACAAGAAGTTCTTTTTATAGCAAATGTAAAAGCCCTTTCACACCAAGAAGTGTAATGAATAAACCTCAGGCTGAAGGAAAGTAAATTCACGTCTGTACAGTAGAACGCAGGAGAAGAAGGTTCAACACCCTTCAGCAATAAAAAAAAAACAATGAAGCACAATTGTTAGTTTATCTAAAGTGGGTTGCGGCACTGTTCTGAGTGGGTCGCGGAGTGTACAGCCAAAGAAACGACATCAACAACAAAAAAACGTAATTCTAAATGTTTTTCTTATGCGAGACTTTTATTTTAAAAGACGTGCATGAAAGCTGTTGACACTTCTGTCATATGCAGTTTAAGTAAGGATCGAGTGCCTGCCCCTGAGGGGGAAACGTGATTTCTACCGAGGGGAACGCTAGAGCCCTGCATTTCAGCCCGGGACTGACGGGACTGACTGACTCGATCGGGCCAATTTTCACATCTCACGGGCCGGGCCTCGGGCCTGTTTTAGGCTTCTCCTTATTTTTTTATTTTAGACATCCATCAATTAGTGATTGAAAAAAAATGCGGCGCTGGTGGAAACAACACAAGATTGTGCCGCGACTGGGAAGAGCGTCTCGATGGTGTTTAGAGTCCCGCAGCAGCAGAGAGCGCCGTCAGCGCAGATGAAGAGTTCTGCTTCAAATACACGCAATAGGCTGAAGCCCCAGCAAAATTACCATGAATGGGTCCGGGGGAAATAGTAAGGAGATATTTGAATTATTTACTAATAAACTAGTGTTTTCTCTGTCAGTCTCTGTCAAAGATGAAGATGATGATCCTGACTCGCCGTCTCCTAATTAGACGCCTTTAGAGAGAAGTGCATCTTCACGGGTTATGATTATAATGAAAGAGTTTTTGTTTTCGATTTGATTTATTTTGTTAAGTAGTAATTTAAAGCTTTCTATAGATATATTTATCATGTCTGTGAGGCATGTATTCACTGACTTTCGGTTCATTTTTGTGAAGGGCTCCTGTTCAAGAGGAGACAGCAGAAAGCACATCATTTTCTTAAAAGCACGACGTTTTGTTGATATTTTGAGTGCACACAAATAAGAGTAGACCCTTTACAGTTTCGAATGATTTATCACTCTTACCTTTATGAGCAAAAACTATGGCGTCTTTTAAGGTGTTTCCATTGAAAAAAATGCAATTGATTGCGCTGGTGCCTCCATGTCCTGCGCTTTAGCTTCGATTCTCTGCACAAACTATTTGATGCAGCACACATTTATCTAGGTTTAACGTTTAAACATTGTTATATGCTTGAACTGTTTCAGTAGGCTATATCTATAGATTTTATTTTAGGCAAGTCGTGATGATTTGAGAAGGCTAAATTAATCAAACATAGGCTATGAGCAGCCTGCCGGTCTGCCGCTGGCCGCTTGGTCGTTACTTTAAGACAGAAAAACTTATTTAATGGACAAAAAATGCTCCAAACGTTTTTCTAAATTAACTTAATAAAAAAACAAAACGAAATATAATCATTTTGCCATTACATACAAAACTGAACTATTTTAATAGCTGAAACAGTATTATAATCTGATTTGGGAGAAGGGGAAAAAAAGACGGGGTCGACTCGGGCGGTAATTCTGTTAAACTGTCCGACACGTGCCGGGCTAGGGCCTAAATTTGAGGCCCGTACAGGGCTCTACCGGGAACGCGATCGCAATTTCTACCGAGGGGGATTCTACCGGGACGTGATCTGTATAGAGGTGGAAACCCAACAATATATATATTAAAAGTGGGTCGCGCCTTGATGACCATGGGAAAACATGGGTCCCAAGGCCAAACCAGTTGAGAACCACCGGTTTAACATATTTAATTATTGCAGGTTTGCGTCATATTCTGAGTTTGCATTTCACTGTTTTAATTCATTTTGTTGAATACTAAATCAGTTTTTTTGCGAGTGGGATGAATTAATGCACAATCACATTTAGTCTAGAACTACAGTAACATCATGTTCACACAGCGCACTGTCAGTCAATAAATGGGAAAAAAGTAACAGGCGTTACTTTTTTGAAAAAGTAACTCAGATATTTTCTTGTAAAATAAAAAAGTAATGCGTTACTTTACTAGTTACTTGAAAAAAGTAATATTATTACGTAACTCGCGTTACTTGTAATGCGTTACCCCCATCACTGCTGACTAGTGTCGAGACGTAGGATGTGTTACGTCCTCTGTCGTGTGTGTCATGTGTTCCCGCCTCTTGTGTCCTTATTTGGTCTTGTTCCGGTCCTTGTTAAGTGTGATTATTAGTTAAGTGTTGTCCAGCCGTGTTTAGTCTTATAATTAGTTATTGTCATGTGTATTTAGTTCCTGCCTGTTTAGTTAGCTTTTGTCTGGTCTACTCGTTATTCCCCGGTGTTTCTGTCCGTCTCAGCCTTGCCTTGTCTTGCCCTGTCCTGATGTCATTATTAAAGACTATTATTTTGAAGTTACTCCTCGTCTGCATGTTCCTCGTTCCTCCCTGCTGTGTGCACCGTAACAGAAGACCAGACCAATACAGTAAGCGGCGCCCCTTCACCACGTTTTGTTTTCCGTTTTTCTTAAGTCTTTTATTTTTGGTTCCTGTTTGTCCTGTCTGTTCCGCGGCATGGAAGTCGCCGCTCGTCTGTCCCGCCATAGCCCGCGGAAGCAACGCGTGGGAGTTCGACGGGATTACCACGAGTGCTACGAGTCCGTTGGCCGCGAGCACCTCCAGTCTGCTGCCATTCGCGGCTCTCTTCAGCCCGCCGATCGCGGGGAACTCATCGCCGCTGTCCGCGGCTCAGTTCAGCCCGCCGTTCGCGGAGAAAGCGCCGCCGCCGTCCGCAGCTCACCCAGACCCGCCGTTTGCGGGACATCACGCCGACGTCCGCGGGGAAAGCCCACCTTCACGCCCTCACTTCACGCCGCCGTCCGCGGCTCACCCAGACCCGCCGTTCGCGGGAGATCACACCGCCGTCCGCGGCTCACCCAGGCCCGCCGTTCGCGGGAGAAGTACGCCGCCATCCGCGGCTCACCCTAGCCTGCCTGGAGCTCAATGCCCGCCGGCCGCCGCTGACTCAAGCCCGCCGGAAGCCGCTGACTCAAGCCCGCCAGAAGCCGCTGACTCCAGTCCGGTCCCAGTGGAGCAAGTCCACCCGTAACGGCCAGGAGTGCCATTTTGTCAGTGCCCACAGGAACATTTTAAATATACCCTAGTCTTGTCCTGTCCATGGAGACTCGTCGAGGGCAGGCGGCTCTCTTGTTGTGGCCATGGAGGCCATTCCAGCCGCCTGCCCCCCTGTCGTGGAAGTGGAAGCGGTTGCTGAGGGACCTTGGGAGGGCCCCTGACCCCCTGTCATGCCCAGAAGAAGCCTCAGCTTCTGACCCTGTTCCTGTGGGCTGTCCTGTCTGTGTGTCTGGCCTGTCCTGTCCCTGTCTGTATAGCCCTGGAGGGCTATCCTGTCTTGTCTTGTCAAGTGTGTGTCTGGCCAGTGTCGTGTCCTGTTCGTTTAGCCCTGAAGGGCTCCTGATACCCCCTGGATTCCCCTAGGAATTTTTTTTTTTTTGGGGGGGGGGGGGGTAGTAGAGCTCCGGGTGGAGTGGCCGGGCCGAGGGACCTTATAATCAGTTATTGTCATGTGTATTTAGTTCCTGCCTGTTTAGTTAGCTTTTGTCTGGTCTACTCGTTATTCCCCGGTGTTTCTGTCCGTCTCAGCCTTGCCTTGTCTTGCCCTGTCCTGATGTCATTATTAAAGACTATTATTTTGAAGTTACTCCTCGTCTGCATGTTCCTCGTTCCTCCCTGCTGTGTGCACCGTAACAGGATGGTGACATCATTGTTTAACAAAATATACGGATTGGCTGTCCACATGAAAATGCAAGGGTGTCATTTTCAGATTTATCCACTCAACATGGACAGAACATACACACAGCCTTAGTATTAGTAAATATTTTTTAATGTAGCTGAGCTAACATGAACTAACAATGAATAGTTTAATTTTTATTAACTAATGTAAACAAAGATCAATAAATACTATAAATGTATTGCTCATTGTTAGTTACACCGCGTGCATAATTATTAGGCACATTGATATTCTGATGATATTTTTTTTCCAAGCACATTTGACCAATTCCAAACCACATCAATCTTAATATTTTCTATTAATTTTGTATTTAAGTGATATATAATTGTCCATGAAGGCTGGAAGTGAAAAGCTCATATTCGGGTGTGCAGAATTATTAGGCATGTTTTCTTTTATAGATAAAATGAGCCAAAAAAGAGGTTTAACTCAAACTGAAAAGTAAAAAATTATTAAATCCCCATGAGAAATATTAAAAACTAATGCAATAAAGAAATTGCCACAGTTACGAAATGACCACTAGACAGAAAAATCCTCATTGGGTCAGAAGCAGTGGCGGCTGCTGGTCTTTCAAAGAATTAATGTGAAGAATTAGGTGTAAAACCATCAGGAAACATTTAGTCTCCAGCGCCACCATTTTCCAGAACTGCAACCATTCCTGATTCTCCAGAATTACAAGGTGTCAGTTTCTCAGAGACTTGCTTGGGTAAAAAATCCTAAAAAATGACCCACACTGAATGAGAATCACATGAAGAGTTGATTTGCAAAAACCGATAAACGCTACTTAAAAAAAAAAAGGAGTTGAGTGCCGTATATTATTTTCCACATATAGCGCGATCTGAACCCTAAACACATTTTGTCAAAAAAGCCGGTATTGTCCACTTTCAAGGCATCGTGATTTCATGTTTTACTGCAGAAGACGACAAATGCCCTTGTTGTATTTGAACAGAAGCCGATAAGTCCATTTTAGTGAATCAATGCACTGTATTCAGGTCAGGTGACAAGGATACTTTCACTTTGAAAAGACAAACTAGCTGAGAGGAGTTTCATCAAAGATGACTAAAAGTGATCGAGGATGGATAATTTCAATGAACTTGATGAACCAGTGATATCTTCTTCAGGGTGAAAAAGGAAAATAAAAGCTGAAACGTTTTCATGGATCCTTGCGAAAGCAGCGAGTTACAATGGTGAGGGAAAATCTCTGTCTATTGCATGTAATCACATCCATAATCTATGGTCACAACAACGTTTGTGAGGCATCTACATTGTCATCTGAGGAGATTACAAAGATTAAATGAGTGTTTTTTTAAACTCTAAAACATGAAATGTGGAGTTATCTGCTTTTGCAATAAAACAAACTTTTAATATGTAAAAAAACATACTTTCAATGAACTTTAATTTCGTAAAGTATCTGTGTTTGTTGAAGTTATTATTACTTAATCAAAACAACCCAACTCCAGTTTGATTGACATTACCTGGAATGCACAATAAAAAAACGTGATTTCTGAAAAAAAACAAAATCGTTACAGTTATCGTTTTTTGCAAATGAACTCTTCGCATGTTGAAGTGTTGTGAAATACATTAAGATTAATCAAGTTCAACACCTGCTGATGGTGAAGTGGAAGACTTTTTTGTTTTTACCGAAGATGTTGAGGTCTCTGGCAAGTCTACACACAACAAAGTCAATAGTTGTGGAACTCCAGTAAGTAAAGCTGACAAGACTGTCTTATCCACTTAAACATGGTATGAAGTGATTATTTTCTCTTTAACACAGATTATGCCTATGTATTTTTTGATGAGTCCGCTATGTTAGTAATAATAATGTTACCTACTTGACGGATAGTAACAGACCTTAGTTTTAGTAGTCATGTCAAAACAGTAAATAAATCAGCATACTATCATCTCAAAAGGAAGGCCCTTTGTAATGGTCTCCTTCCAAAGAAGCCCATTAGACAGCTGCAGCTCATCCAGAACACTGCTGCCAGGATTCTGACTAGAACCAGAAAATCTGAGCATATCACACCAGTCCTCAGGTCCTTACACTGGCTCCCAGTTACATTTAGGATTGATTCTAAAGTACTTTTACTCGTTTACAAATCACTCAATGGCATAGGACCTAAATACATTGCAGATTTCCTCACTGATTATAAACAGACCACTCAGATCATTAGGATCGAGTCAGTTAGAAATACCAAAGGTTCACACAAAACAAGGGGAGTCTGCGTTTAGCTATTATGCCGCCCGCAGTTGGAACCAGCTTCCAGAAGAGATCAGATGTGCTAAAACATTAGCCACATTTAAATCCAGACTCTAAACGCATCTGTTTAGCTGTGCATTTGTACAAGCTGTACAAAGAGCCTGACTACATCAGAAATAGTACAGGGAATCCATTTACTATCCAGGATTTGTCGTGTTGCGATGCGGCATTACAAGTACAATTTTAGCTGTATTATTTGTGTCCCCTTCAAAAATTACTCTTGAGAAATTTTATGTTTATTGTGAAATGTGAAATTATGTTTATTGTGAAATTTACGCCCCTGCCTTAAACCCAATCTTTTTGAAAAGTTGCTAGTGCTAAAGGGTATCAAATAGATGGATGTCTGAAATACCTGAAGGAGTACACCTTCATTTATTTAAAATATAACTGACTTTGTGTTATTGTGTTCTTGATACTGAGCAATGATGGTGATAAAACCATAATAAAAGATGTTTGAATTTTTATTTATAGTTTTGTATTTCCTGCAGGGCAGGGGAAGAGGTATATAAAATGAAAACAAAAGGTTCTAAGCAGTAATACCACTGTAATACTTACCCACTTGTTTTTTTAGTTCAGAGATCTTGCGGCGATAGTAAATTACAACAGCTACTAAAAGTCCAGCCACCAGCAGAACAGCAACAACTATGACAGTTGAAGACCGACCCAAATCAGCTAAAAAGAGACAGTAAATTATTAGAGAACAAAATATTTTTCATAATTCAGGACTGATAGATGTCAGGTAGTTGACATGTACAGTATACAACATGTTACATCCTTACTTTCCACATTAGTTTATAGTTGACCTTAGGCTTGCTTCGGGAATCTGTGTTTTTAAATTTCAAAATTCAAAAGCGAAAGTAAAAGCGAGTGTGCATTCAAAATTGTGCATAATGAGAGCAACTCCCTGATGCTTGCAAATTATCCACTGTTTTCCTATTGAATATACTGCATTTGAGATTATGGGAGACACTTTCAGTTTGCGGAAATTCCACTCAAAAAGACTGATACAACTCGTTTTCGTGTGGTAACCTTTGTTGCCTGATGGAGGGAATGGAGATGTTGTACGACACTAGGGGTCGCTCTTGGGAGCCCAAACATCACTGACATCTTTGAGAAAAGGCCAATGAAATTGGGTGTGCAGAATTTGCATAGCTGGCCAGGCCCCTGACATCCAGGTATAAACAGGCCAGTGGGGCATCTGTTTACTCGTTCTGTTCTGAGGAGCTACTCAACCCACTCAGAGGCAATTCGGAATTGTGGCATGAAGGACACAACATCTCCGCTCCCTCCATTAGGGAACGAGGGTTACCATATGTAACCGAAACGAACCCTTTCTGTCGTCGACATTGTGCACTTCTCCTCCTTGTAACCTTCCAACGTCCAAGACTTAAGACCTCACTCTCCAACATCCGGGAGAGCCGCCATAGAGGCCTTTTCCCATAGTAACACTCACCATAATTTAACAGCTGAAAAGTCTTGGTAGTGAACATTGGGACAGTGACTATTCCCTCATGGGGAAAGGCACTACGGAGATCACATCCTACCCGATGGGGAGGTAACATGTGAGGATCCATCTATGGACTTACAGAGGAAGTACCACATAGGGAAGATTCTGAGGTGGGCTCCGCGTAAGGGGACAACTACAAAAACCCAGGACCTGTTGACAGATTGAATGTCTGTCTAGAGGAACACTGAGCCTCAGGGGCAACTCAGTGGAGAATACACACTTGGGGTCGCAAGAGGAGCAGCTACATGTAGAGCACTAACCCAATATGAGAGTTCAACTCGAGGGATCTTACCTCGTAATGGGTTCTAATAGAGAGTTCCTCCGCCAAACTTGGCTAAATGAAGTGCTTATGTGATGGAAGGGTAGTCCAGAGTTCATAAAAGGAACCTGAACTGGACCGAATAAGCGCATAACCACCCTGGGGGAAGCAACACTGGTAGCATGCTCTACACCCTGCCAGTCTCCTTAGTCGAAGAACTGATGTTCAGAACTATAGAAGAAACTGGTTCCATTCGTAGATTACTTGAGACTATAAAATTTAGCAAATTTATTAGGTGTAGCCCAACCTGCAGCTCTACAGATATCTGCTAGAGAAGCCCCGTTCACCAGGCTCACTTCACCAGTAAGCCCTCACTCCCAGTGGGCAAGGAAGGTATCTGGCCTGATAGGCCGTTAGGACCGCATCCGCAATCCAGATCTTTGTCTGGAGACAGCAATCCCCTTCTGCTGTTCTCCAAAGCAGATAGAGAGTTGTTCAGAATGTATGAAACTCTGAGTATGATCTAGATATGTGCAATGTGCAATGTTACCACCTGATCCCTGAAGGGAGTGGTGGGAACCTTGGGCACATATCCAGCCCGAGGTCTCAGGACAACGTGAGAGTCTGTCGGCCCGAACTCCAGGCATGATTTGTTAATGGAGAGGGCTTGGAGATCCCCCACCCTCTTGACAGAAGTGAACGCAGTCAGGAGGACTGTCTTCATGGAGAGGGCACTAAACTCAACTGACTGAAGGGGCTCAAACAGATCAAGAGGGAATGAGATGTGGCCTCTGAGGGTTCAACCTCCAGGCACCTCTGAGCAACCTAATAATCAAATCATGCTTCTCCACTGATCCGCCTCCCATGGTGTCGTGGTTAGCCTCAATCGCATATACCTTAAGTGTAGAAGCAGACAGGTGCCTGTCCAGGCCTCATTGGAGGAAGGACAGCACAGATCCGATACCACATCTCCGAGGGTCCTTCCCCTGGTAAGAAGACCAATTCACAAAAACGCGCCACTTCAGGTCATACAGCCGCCTCATTGAGGGGGCTCTGGCCTTAGTAATGGTGTTCACCACTGCTGGTGAAAGGTCTCTGAGTTCCTCCTGGTCGCGTCCAGGGAACAAACATGAAGGTTCCAGAGATCCGGGCATGGATGCCAAATTGTGCCCTTCCTCTGAGAAAGGAGGGCCTTCCTCAGGTGAATTTGCCAGGGAGGAACTGATGCAATGAGCATGAGCTCCAAGAACCAGGTCTTCTGCTTTCTTCAGAAAGCAGAAAGCAGAAGAAAGCAGAAGATAAGGAAAGCCAAAGGCCCAGACGGTGTCTCTCCAGCCTGCCTCAAAGCCTGTGCTGTTCAGCTATCATCCATCTTCACATTGATCTTCAACAGATCACTAGAGCTGTGTGAAGTCCCCTCCTGCTTCAAATGTTCCACCATCATCACTGTACCCAAGAAACCAAAAATCACAGGACTTAATGACTACAGACCTGTTGCTTTAACATCTGTGGTCATGAAGTCATTTGAGAGACTGGTGTTGGCCCACCTGAAGGACATTACTGGACCCCCTAGATTTTGCTTACTGAGCAAACAGATCTGTGGATGATGCAGTTAATATGGGACTGCACTACATCCTGCAACATATGGACAAACCAGGGACTTATGCAAGGATCTTGTTTGTGGACTTCAGCTCCGATTTCAACACCATCATCCTGGACACCCTTCAGAACAAACTGACACAGCTCTCTGTACCCACCTCCATCTGTCAGTGGATTACCAGTTTCCTGACAGACAGGCAGCAGCTAGTGAGGCTGGGAAAACTCACATCCAACACCCGCAACATCAGCACTGGAGCTCCTCAGGGCTGCGTTCTCTCCCCACTACTCTTCTCCCTCTACACAAATGACTGCACCTCTAAAGACCCCTCTGTCAAACTCCTGAAGTTTGCGGACGACACTACAGTCATCGGCCTCATCCAGGACGGCGACGAGTCTGCTTACAGACAGGAGGTTGAGCAGCTGGCTGTCTGGTGCAGTCACAACAACCTGGAGCTAAACACGCTCAAAACTGTGGAGATGATAGTGGACTTCAGGAGAAACCCCCCTCCTCTTCCCCCACTCACCATCATGAACAGCACTGTGGCTGCAGTGGAGTCATTCATGTTCCTGGGCACAACCATCTCTAAGGACCTGAAGTGGGACAATCACATTGACTCCATCGTGAAAAAGGCCCAGCAGAGGTTGTACTTCCTTCGTCAGCTGAAAAAGTTCAACCTGCCACAGGAGCTGCTGAAACAGTTTTATTCAGCTGTTATTGAGTCGGTTCTGTGCTCCTCTATAACTGTCTGGTTTGGGTCACCCAGCAAATCAGAGTTAAGAAGACTTCAACGGACTGTCAGGACAGCAGAAAAGATCATTGGTGTGCACCTGCCCAGCCTTCAGGACTTGTACAACTCCAGAGTGAAGAAACGGGCAGGTAACATCATCAAAGACCCCTCTCACCCCGGACACAACCTGTTTGCTCTTCTCCCTTCAGCCAGACGCTACAGATCTCTGTGCACTAGAACATCTAGGCATAAGAACAGTTTTTTCACCCATGCCATCTCCAGCTTAAATAGCTAACACATGGATCATTACCTGTGTTCTGTAATTCATTCTGTAATTTATTCATCATATTTAATTATTGCCTCTTTCTCAAGTATCATGTAAATACATATATCTGTTTATTTATACAGCTGTATATAAAGTAAATAATGCACAAATCTGTACATAAATCTACTGTTCCATATTCATACACATTATTATTATTATTATTATTATTATTATTATTATTATCTATTGTTAAGTCTTACTATTTAAATGTTTTTTTCTGTTATCATGTCAGATGTGTATGTATGTATGTATGTATGTACCAGGAGCACCTTGAAAAAAACACAACAAATTCCTTGTGTGTTTGCGCACACCTGGCGAATAAAGCTAATTCTGATTCTGATTCTGACTGTTGGGCCAATAAGGGGCCACAAGCAAGGGCTGTTCTCTGTCTTCCCTGACTTTGCACAGTGTCTGAGCAATGAGGCTCACTGGGGAAATGCATACTTGAGTAGGCCCCTGGGCCAACTGTGAGCCAGTACATCCATGCAGAGGGGCACCTCGGTCAGGGAGTACCACAACTGGCAATGAGTCAATTCCAACGAGGCAAACAGGTCCACCTGTGCCTGGCCAAACCGACTCCAAAACAGCATAACTGTTTGGGGGTGAAGCCTCCACTTATCCCTGAGTGAAACCGGTCATGAGAGGAGATATGCAACACGATTGAGGTCGCCTGGAATACGAGTGGCATGCAGAGACCTGAGTCTGTGCTGGCGCCAAAGTGAGAGAAGTTCATGATTCATGATTTTTGACATGCAATGCGTCTTCACCAAAAGACCCCAAGTCACCACGACTGCTTTCTCTGGTCCTTCTACCTCCGGGTATGAGGCTGCAGCGATGTGTGCTGCGGAAGAGTATGGGGAGGAGGGATTATTTTCCCCCGGGGGAATCCCCGCAAGCTTCGTGTTCTTCCCTTGCTTCATGCTTACTGGTCGAGTTTCCAGATGAGTTTGGGCCCTGGGCGGTTCAAATGTAATGAAAGTTGAAACGACTTTTAAAGTTAATTTGATCCAACATAAAAAAAATTAAGGCAGCAACTAATTTTTTTACAGTGTAATATTTATTTTATTTTGCTGCTGATATCATATTGCCTAGCCCCACTGTAAAGTATTAAAAATACTTTTTTTTGTATCTGTAGACATAGAAGCCAGCCTATATTTCATGCTTATTTGATTATTTCCAAATACTTTGTGCTAAAGTCCTTTAATTTGAAACTCACCACTGACAGAAACAAGGAACTGCTGCGAGCTCACGCGGCTTCTGATCTGTACTTCATAAAGTCCAGTGTGTTCAGTTCTGGCATTTGTGATGGTCAGAGATCCAGTTTGATCTAGTTGTAGTCTGTTTCTGAATCGTTCATCGGCATCGTTTAATGAGTGCTTGTTAGTTTCTACATCGATTTTAGCTAGAAGGATGCCTTTATCTCCAAACCTCCATACTATCAGATCATCTTTCAGTAATTCAGTAGCATCATTCTTTAGAATGACAGGTTCCCCTTCAATCACTGACACTGACTTCACTCCATCCGTTTCATCAACCACACCTGGAAAACAAACAGACCGGAACTGATTTCACGAGTTCACACTTACATATATTTAGCACGAGTAACTTAATGAGTATTTGGCGAGTATGGTAATACGTTGTTGACGAGCTGTCCTGGGGAAGGGCTGCGAGCTCGGGAATTGCCCAAACCCAGAGTACCCCCCCTAGTGTGTTGAGAACTTTAGTGATAATGGTGGAGAAGGGGTGGTGGGATGCTGATTAGCCATCAAATGAATGGAGGTATGTCAGCTGTATTTATACCCGTGTGTTGATTAACTTGATGGCGCACCACTTGTGTCTAATTAAGCTAAGTATCTGATGTGCTCCTCCCGAACTTTGTTAATGAAACATCATTTATAAAGATTTTTTTGTACTGTCCATGTAAGATGCTTGCAGCATGAAATAATACCGTGTGATATCATGAAACCTGAAACAAGATCATTTCATTAAATGAAAGAGATTCTCTTGAGATACTCACCAAAGACATCCACATGAAATATCCTGGATGTGGTCTTTTCTCTTGAGATTGTAAGGTAATATTGTCCAGAGTGTTTGTTTCTGGTGTTTCTGATGGTGAGAGAGCCAGTTTTTTGGTCCACCTGCAATCTGCCTGCGAATCTCACATCATCGGTGACAAAAAGAGAGGTAAAGTCGTTCTTTCTCGTTATCTGAGATATGACCGATTCTTTAGGCCCAAACGCCCAGAGTATTGTATCATCGTTCAGTATTTCAGAAAGATTAGTACGTAGAATTACAGAATCTCCTTCCATCACCGGCATTGTCTCATCTGTTTCTGCATCACAAACACCTGCAGAACATAAATTCATTATTATAGATGTAGATTAGCTTAATCTGATACCACAGTAGTAACCTCAGTGAACAGATTCAACTGGAAACATTTGAGTGAAACAAATCAGTTTATTGAAATAACTTGTTTAACGGGTTTATATGCAAAACAATACAAACAATGTTCTACGGCATCCATGTATTCTTCTCAGAGAATTCCACCTTATGTGAGTTGTGATGTTAAATAAAGCACTGTGACGTGCCTCTGGGCCCGTTCTGCTTTAGCCGGCTGAGGGGCGGGACTTGGGGGTAACGAGAAGATACATCGCTTGTTGACTTATTTGACAGAATTTTTTTTCCAGAGGTGCTGTCAGATACACCTTCGGGGTATTATTTAGATGGAGAAATGTTGGTCAGAAAGTGGGAGACCCAATTGTTCAAGTTGTGGTTCCAAAGAAATTTTGTGATCTTGTTTTGAAAACGGCACATGATTCTTCAGGCCATTTGGGTGTAAAAAAAAACATATCAGTTGATTCTGAGAAGTTTCTTTTGGCCTAAGCTAAAACGAGATGTGTCTGCATATATTAAGACCTGTCATACTTGTCATACGGTGTTAAAAGCTTTAATGCAATTCATTGCTCTGTTTGGAATTCCTAAAGTTATACAAACGGATCAAGGTTCGAATTTTACTTCAAAAATATTTGCTCAAACATTAAAACAGTTGCATGTTAAACATCAGAAGGCCAGTGCTTACCATGCTCAAAGTCAGGGGGCCCTAAAACGCTTTCATCAGATGCTGAAGTCTCTGTTTGTACACAAATGAAGGGTGATTGGGAAGAGGGTTTGCCCTGGCTTCTTATGGCTGCTAGAGAAGCTTCTCAAGAAAGCACAGGGTTTAGTCCAAATGAGCTTGTGTTTGGACATTCTGTGCGTAGTCCAATGTCACTTTTGTCGGAGGATTTGAAGGGTGTGGATCCTCCAAAACACTTGTTGAATTACGTAAGTGACTTTCGCAGGAGATTGTATGAATCTTGGGAGCAGGCAAAAGTGAAGTTGGGGCATTCACAAGATAGAATGAAGCAGTTATTTGACCGTCAAGCAGAGGTTCGAGTTTTTCAGCCTGGTGATCAGGTGCTTGCTTTAGTGCCGGTTGTGGGTTTTCCTTTTCAGGCAAAATTTGTGGGCCCTTATACAGTGTTATGGCAGTTTTCAGATTTGAATTATTTGATTGAAACTCCTGAGAGGAGGAAGAAGACGTGTGTGTCATGTGAATCTTTTAAAACCCTATTTTGTACGTGATTTTGTGAAAAACCCTAATTCTGTTTTAACTGTTGAGAGTCCAGAAAGAACCCGAGTGAAACCTGTGCTTTCGGGCTGCAGAGAGGAAATGGCACAAATCAAAAAACTCTACTGACCTTAGTGCGTATCAGTCACTCCTCTCTTCCTTCTCTGCAAACGTCTCCACGGCTAAAACGAATTACTACCACAACAAAATCAACAATTGTTCTGACTCTCGCACACTTTTCAAAACTTTCTCTTCTCTTCTCTGTCCTCCTCCCCCTCCTCCTTCATCAACTCTTACAGCTGATGACTTTGCAATTTTCTTCACAAATAAAACAAAAAGCATCAGTGACCAATTCCTCACATCACAAACTGATAACTTCACACCGACTAATACACACTCCCTCACCTCCTTCTCTCCTCTCTCGGAGACGGAAGTTTCAAAACTCATCCTTTCTAATCATCCCACTACTTGTCCACTAGATCCTATCCCCACTCACCTCCTTCAGACCATTTCTTCTTCGGTCATACCTGCGCTTACTCACATTATCAACACCTCTCTTCGCACTGGTACATTTCCAACAACATTTAAGCAGGCTAGGGTAACCCCACTGCTTAAAAAACCCTCTCTGAATCCAGCACTTTTAGAACACTACAGACCGGTATCCCTTCTTCCATTCATTGCAAAGACACTTGAGCGAGTTGTGTTCAACCAACTCTCTTTGTTTCTTGCACAGAACAATCTTCTGGACAACAACCAATCGGGCTTCAGAAGCGGCCACTCTACTGAGACTGCCCTACTCTTGGTTACAGAGGCCCTGAGACTTGCAAGAGCGGCTTCTAAATCTTCTGTACTCATCTTATTGGACCTCTCTGCGGCTTTTGACACAGTTAACCAGCAGATCCTCCTGTCCACTCTCAGAAAGATGGGCATCTCAGGAACCGCGCTCCTGTGGTTTGAGTCTTACCTCTCAGATAGGTCCTTCAGGGTGTCTTGGAGGGGTGAGGTTTCAAAGTCACAACTTCTTACTACTGGAGTTCCTCAAGGCTCAGTGCTTAGACCACTTCTCTTCTCCATCTACATGTCGTCATTAGGATCGGTCATTCAGAAGCATGGCTTTTCTAATCATTGCTATGCTGATGACACTCAACTCTACTTCTCATTCCAACCAAATGATCCGATGGTAGCTGCTCGCATTGCAGCCTGTTTGAGTGACATTTCTAACTGGATGAAAGACAACCTTGCCAAGACAGAACTGCTCATGTTCTCAGCCAATCCATCACTTCACAACAACTTCTCTATACAGCTAGGTTCGTCAACCATAACTCCCTCCATGAAGGCCAGGAACCTTGGAGTTGTGATCGATGAGCAGTTATGCTTCACAGACCATATTGCTACAACGGCCCGGTCCTGCAGATTTGCCTTATATAACATTAGGAACATTAGACCCTTCCTGTCAGAACAAGCCGCACAACTCCTTGTCCAAGCTCTTGTTCTCTCCAGACTGGACTATTGTAATACGCTCTTGGCAGGCCTTCCCGCATGTACTATCAAGCCTCTGCAACTGATCCAGAATGCAGCAGCCAGAGTGGTCTTTAATAAACCAAAGAAAGCTCATGTTACCCCTCCCTTCATCAGGTTTCACTGCCTACCAATAGCCGCTCGCATCAAATTCAAGGCACTGATGTTTGCCTACAAGACAACAACTAGCACTGCACCAATATATCTAAACTCACTAGTTCAAACTTATGCACCCTTCAGAAGCTTGCGTTCTGCAAGTGAACGGCGTCTTGTGGTGCCATCACAAAGAGGTACCAAATCTCTCTCACGGACCTTTTCCTGGACTGTGCCCATCTGGTGGAATGACCTCCCGATCTCAATTCGAACAGCTGAGTCTTTAGCCATTTTCAAAAATCATCTAAAGACGCATCTTTTTCGCCAGCACCTGACAAACTAATACTAACACTTTCCTATTCCATCTATTTAAAAAAAAAAAAAAAAACCCTAGCTGTATGTACTGTGCTGGGCTAACTGAAACTTGTCATGGCACTTGTATACTGCTGCACTCTCGACGGTCTAATTGCTTCTATTGTTCTCATATTGTACGTCACTTTGGATAAAAGCGTCTGCTAAATGATTAAATGTAAATGTAAATGTAAATGTTCAACATTTGGATATGTCTGCTTTAATAAATGACTATGTGTTTCTTTTTCCTGATACTCCCACACAAACAACTCTAACTGAGCATGATATTGATGTGGGGGACGCTAAACCTGTTTGTCAGCGTTACTATCGTGTTCCTTTAGAGAAAAAGCGACAGTGGGAAACTGAGATTGAATATTTGCTGGAAAATGGTTTGGCTGAGCCTTCTTTTTCAAGTTGGGCGTCTCCGTGGTAAAACTGGTAAAAAAAGCTGGTAAAAAAAGCTGATGGATCTCATCGATTTTGCACAGACTATAGGAAGGTAAACGCATTAACTAAACCTGTTATTGGCAGGTGCCATTAACATCTAGAGCTCAGGAGATCTCTGCATTTGTCATTCCGTCAGGCCTATTTTCTTATAAGGTTATGAGTTTTGGCTTAAGAAACGCCCCAGCTACGTTCCAACGGTTAATGAATAGAGTTATTGCAGGTTTGGAAGGTTGTGCAGTTTACTAAGACGATGTAGTCGAATTAGAGCTTTGTTTGATTGTCTTGCTGGGGCTAACCTTACGGTAAATTTGAGCAAATGTGAGTTTCCTAAGGCCACTGTCACTTACCTTGGAAAAGTAGTAGGTCAAGGCCATGTACTGTACATCCCGTTCGGGCTAAAGTGACCGCAATTGATCAATTTCCTATTCCTACTACAAAAAAGGAATTAATGAGGTTTCTTGGGATGGTTGGGTTTTATAGGGGGTTCTGTCAGAATTTTTCTACTGTGGCAGCTCCTCTTACCAACCTCCTTCGAGATAAAATCAAATTTGAGTGGACCTCGGTGTGTCAAAGAGCATTTGAGGACACGCTCCTCACCGTGTCTCCAGTATTGGTTGCACCAAGACTGGATAAAGCTTTCAAATTACAGGTTGACGCTAGCAATGTGAGAGCGGTAGCTGTTTTATTGCAGACCTCAGAAGATGAGGTAGAGTGTGTGGTTGGGTATTTCTCTAGAATGTTTAGTTCTTATCAACTTAACTATTTGGTTATTGAGAAAGAGGCCCTAGCTTTGATCTGGGCGCTGAACCATTTTGATGTTTATGTGGGTTCAGGTGGAGGGTCGTTGGTGGTTTATACTGACCATAATCCTCTAACATTTCTACATTCTTTACAGAACCCAAACCAGCGACTCATGAGAAGGTGTATCTTTCTACGAGGGTATTATCTGGATATAAGACACATTAAGGGTACCGACAACGTGATTGCGGATGCTCTATCACGAGTATAATGCGTGTTATTGCAATATTTTTTGCTTTTCCTTTTCTAGTTTTCTCTCTCCATCCTATCTCTTCTCCTAGGCGCAGAGGTTGATGAGTATTATGGGGGGATGAGATGAGTGGATTCTGGAAGATGCTGACTTCGTTGTTATTTGGGAGTATATGTATTGGAGAGTTGTGGGTATAGTTATGTGTTATTTGTGTTTTTGTGGGTGTACATCCCAGTTTAGTTAGTGGGGGTTTTCTGTTGGGTTTTTTTTGTTTTGGGTGGTAATTCTGAGTGGGGGTACACTTCAGTATTCTGCAGCAGTCCTGGTTATGGGATTGTTGTGGATGCTGAGTTCAGTGTTTAAAAGCCGCCCCGAGCTCGGCAAGCCACTGAAGACTAGATAGGTTTAAGGTAGTGTGTGTGTGATTTTAGTTAGGAGGTTGGGATGTACTTTATTTTGAATGTTTGTTTTGATGATTGTATGAGGGCTTAATCTTTAAGGGGGGGTGTGTGACGTGCCTCTGGGCCCGTTCTGCTTTAGCCGGCTGAGGGGCGGGACTTGGGGGTAATCAGCATGTGAAACACCTGCAGAAAAGTTTAAAAGGGTTTTTGGACCTCTGTTTAGCGGCTCTGTTTCCCTCTTTGGTTTTTGGTTATGTTGTGATTATTTGTTTGCTTTATGCATTAGTTTAGTTTGGGTTTAGGTTTGGCAGGCCTGTTGGATTGTGATTATTATCTTGCATTAACCGAGTGTTATTTTATTTATTATGAGTTGTCATCTTTATTTCTGTAAATAAACATTTGTTGGTTCATTTTGCGTTCTCGTTTCCTCCCTCATTTGTCGCGGCTTGAGCCGGTCGTGACAGCACAAAAACCCAGAGTATTCCGAAATATCAGCGGGAAACGCACGCGTTCCCTCATTCTCCTCTCATATGGGATTTCTAAGACTGAACATCGCAATATTATAAATATTTATGGTGAGCCAATGGATATCATATAAGCAACAAGCAAACTCTGCTCACGAGTTATGCCGGTGAGCGTCTTAATCTAGAAGTCAATTCAGCAGAAAGTGAAAGTAAAAACTGACGGAGTTTTCGGCATCTGACACTGCATTAATGGCGCATAATCTCTTAAAGACGACGAGAGACAAATCTACTTGCTGACGAAGGTATATAACTTTTTTTAATTTACTCCCTTAATATTTCTCTTGTGGCCCAAGCAAAAATGGGAAGAAACGTATTTTCGTGTTAAACAGGTTTTTGCTTGAAATAAAGCTGCTCTTAATTTTAATTGATTACTGCAGTGTTAATAAAAAATATATATAAAAAAAATGCCTTCACCAAAAAGAAGACAGAGAGAAAGAGCGAAGGGAGACAGCTAAAGGCAGTTCAACATTGCAAACATGAATTCAAAGCTCCAGCAAGCCAGCACGTAAATCATAGAATATTTAAGTTTTTCACATATTAATTCTTGTAATTAAGTGTATTTCCCATTATAATCATTTGTCTTGGTACTAGTAATCTATAACACGTCATATTTACAATATTTTATTAAAACTCTATTAATAGTAGGTCTAAATAGGTCTACAAAATAACTTGTTTATTAGTATATGTAATATAGATTTATGCAGTAAAATATTAAATTAAATGTCTAATACTTATAGGGGAGAGTGAGGTAAGATTAGTCATTTTTTTATTTATGCAGTCCTCAAGATGAGGGAAAATGACGCAGACGTACAATGAAAGTATCTATCCTATCCTATCCTATCCTAATAAAAGTATTCATTAAGTATAGGTTCTAAAAATATAATTTCTTGTAAATAAAAATAAAAAAATGTTCCCATGGCTCAGTTTGCCCTGGGTTAGGGGTAAGTTGACCCGGGTCGAGTCAGTGGGTAAAATGCAGTATCTGGGTGTAAAATCTGACCAAATCTGATTCAAACCCACGTGAAATAAATAATAATTTAAAAACTAATTTAATAATTTCCTTTTACAAACAGTCATATTTATTTTCATAAAGTTAACTTTAACAACATAAAACCAACCAAATGAAGTTTAAATTTCAATATTTAATTGTTTGCATTTCTGAAAAAAACACCAAAATTGTAACCTTCCTAAAAACAGACTAAACAGACAGTTTGTTGGTCATTAGTGTCTACAGGTGAAAATATACAGTGGGTACGGAAAGTATTCAGACCCCTTTAAATTTTTCACTCTTTGTTATATTGCAGCCATTGGCTAAAATCATTTAAGTTCATTTTTTTCCTCATTAATGTACACACAGCACCCCATATTGACAGAAAAACATTTTTGCAGATTTATTAAAAAAGAAAAACTGAAATATCACATGGTCCTACGTATTCAGACCCTTTGCTGTGACACTCATATATTTAACTCAGGTGCTGTCCATTTCTTCTGATCATCCTTGAGATGGTTCTACACCTTCATTTGAGTCCAGCTGTGTTTGATTATACTGATTGGACTTGATTAGGAAAGCCACACACCTGTCTATATAAGACCTTACAGCTCACAGTGCATGACAGAGCAAATGAGAATCATGAGGTCAAAGGAACTGCCTGAAGAGCTCAGAGACAGAACTGTGGCAAGGCACAGATCTGGCCAAGGTTACAAAAACATTTCTGCTGCACTTAATGTTCCTAAGAGCACAGTGGCCTCCATAATCCTTAAATGGAAGACGTTTGGGACAACCAGAACCCTTCCTAGAGCTGGCCGTCCGGCCAAACTGAGCTATCGGGGGAGAAGAGTCTTGGTGAGAGAGGTAAAGAAGAACCCGAAGATCACTGTGGCTGAGCTCCAGAGATGCAGTCGGGAGATGGGAGAAAGTTGTAGAAAGTCAACCATCACTGCAGCCCTCCACCAGTCGGGGCTTTATGGCAGAGTGGCCCGACGGAAGCCTCTCCTCAGTGCAAGACACATGAAAGCCCGCATGGAGGACTCCAAGATGGTGAGAAATAAGATTCTCTGGTCTGATGAGACTAAGATAGAACTTTTTGGCCTTAATTCTAAGCGGTGTGTGTGGAGAAAACCAGGCACTGCTCATCACCTGTCCAATACAGTCCCAACAGTGAAGCACAGTGGTGCAGCATCATGCTGTGGGGGTGTTTTTCAGCTGCAGGGACAGGACGACTGGTTGCAATCACGGGAAAGATGAATGCGGCCAAGTACAGGGATATCCTGGACGAAAACCTTCTCCAGAGTGCTCAGGACCTCAGACTGGGCCGAAGGTTTACCTTCCAACAAGACAATGACCCTAAGCACACAGCTAAAATAACGAAGGAGTGGCTTCACAACAACTCCGTGACTGTTCTTGAATGACCCAGCCAGAGTCCCGACTTAAACCCAATTGAGCATCTCTGGAGAGACCTAAAAATGGCTGTCCACCAACGTTTACCATCCAACCTGACAGAACTGGAGAGGATCTGCAAGGAGGAATGGCAGAGGATCCCCAAATCCAGGTGTGAAAAACTTGTTGCATCTTTCCCAAAAAGACTCATGGCTGTATTGGATCAAAAGGGTGCTTCTACTAAATACTGAGCAAAGGGTCTGAAAACTTAGGACCATGTGATATTTCAGTTTTTCTTTTTAATAAATCTCCAAAAATGTTTTTCTGTCAATATGGGGTGCTGTGTGTACATTAATGAGGGAAAAAAATGAACTTAAATGATTTTAGCAAATGGCTGCAATATAACAAAGAGTGAAAAATTTAAGGGGGTCTGAATACTTTCCGTACCCACTGTATATCTGGTAAAAGCATTTCTCTGGTTCTCATCAGAGAAGGATATGGTGCACTTGTACACTCTCCCTATGAAATAAACTATAAATAATATTTAATATGTATCGGGGTGTCCCCGAATAGTCGATGATTCGATGCTTCGATTCGAGGAGCCTGATTCGACTCCCAATCTCACAGTCGAATATTCACGGGGTGTTATGATCATCACGCCATTTTGGCTATATGAGGGTGCTCAGTGTCTGATTTCACATAGAATTACCGGGTTTCTCCCAAATAAGTTAATATACAGCCTATTATGATAATGCTGTAAATGTTATCATTATATTTTACTGACACTCTATCTTTCAATTTCATACTGTTAAGTGCTTTGACACAATCTGTATTGTTAAAGGCGCTATATAAATAAAGGTGTCTTGACTTGACTTAAATAAGAATATTAAAAAAAAGAAGCTTTAAATAAATATTTTAACTTGCGTGAATAAATCCAACGTTTGCCATATTATTTATAAATGTTGGTTTCACTATTAAACGCGTTGTTTTCAGTGTCAGTTCACGCATTTGTCGTAGGCATAATAGCTGATGTCTGAAATGGTATGGCACTAAAAGAATAATATAAATCCACTTACCGCACAGAAGTAACAGAGACAACAACATTATCCTCTGCATGTTTTTGTAGAGCTGTGCATGTAATACAAAAGATTGATGGAGATTATTTAATAATCTGCTGTTTCGCTGAATCTCCATTGCGTTCTTCATTCAAGAGTCGCGCCCAAGTGTGCAAAGATAGCATACACTAAACTCTGTTTCTCATATAAGTGACGCTTAAAAGTATACAGTATTTTAATCCTTGGAAGATATTCAGAGACGAGCAAAACAGTCGCTTGATGTAAACAAACCTGTAAAAAATGATGGGTGAGGCGCCCCACTTCCTTCCACTCTAGAAAAGTGAAACTATATTCCAGCCGCTTTCATCTTTTGTATTTGGAGCCTGAGTCTGTGCAGTAGTCAAGTCAAAATTTATTTCTATAGTACATTTAAAAGCAACAGTGTTGGGCCAAAGTGCTGTACAATAAAACACAGTATATAAAAAGCATAAAAGGAAACATGCATCATATGTCAAGTCAAGTCACCTTTATTTATATAGCGCTTTTAACAATACAGATTGTATCAAAGCACTTAACAGTATCAAATTGGAGGATAGAGTGTCAGTAATGTATAATGATAAGATTAAACACTCAATTTTCAGTTAAAGGCATTTCATTATTGAATTCAGCGATGTCATTGTCTAGCTCAGTTTAGTTTAAATAGTATCTGTGCAATCAAAAATGCGATAATCGCTAGAAATTAGGTGTCCCCAACTGAGCAAGCCAGAGGCGACAGCGGCAAGGAACCAAAACTCCCTCTGAGACAGAATGGAGAAAAAAACCTTGGGAGAAACCAGGCTCAGTCGGGGGCTAGTTCTCCTCTGACCAGACGACACCCACAGTTCAATTCCAACCACAGCCATGTCAGATTGTGTAAAGGGCTTAATAATTTATTATTTAAAAAATCATTTTAAAAACCCTAAAAATAATGTATTTATTAATTTTTCATATTTGTATATTATTGTTTTTTTGTTTCGTTTTTTTTAAATGTGTGAATGTATTATATTTCTATTTTTATATTGTTGCAATTTCTTACAATAATAGTATTATGTTAGATTTTTTTTATTTTATATATATATATATATATATATATATATATATATATATATATATATATATATATATATATATATATATGTATATATATGTGTGTGTGTGTGTGTGTGTGTGTGTGTGTGTGTGTGTGTGTGTGTGTGTTTATTATATTTTTAGTTATTTAGTTATATTTTTAGTTTTATTGTATTTTAATCAAGGTCTCTGGGGGTCATCTGGGTGTCCTGGTCTCCGCTGACGATCAGGCCTGCAGACATCATCTCTTGGTGCTGATCCACCATCTGATCGGATACGAACTGAAAAACAGAATAGGAAAGAAACAGACAAATATTAGCGTAGATGCCATTCTTCTTACGATGTAACGAGTACATCGTGTGTTGTGGGAAGTGTTCCCGGTTGCGGTTGATCTAATTAATGCAGCCTAACAATCCTTTAACGGATTTGAATAATAGAAGCTTCATATGATTGAATAGTATATGAAAAATAAACACATAAAATAGAATCAGAGCAAATTGACATCAAAGCCCTAAACTGACATTAATCAAAAGCCAGAGAAAACAATTAAGATTTGAGGACAGACTTAAAACTAGCTAGTGAAGGAGCAAGTCTCACATTTACAGGCAAACTATTCCAAAGTTTAGGGGCTGCAGCTGAAAAAGCCCGACCACCCTTGGTTTTACAGCGACAACGTGGGATAGTTAAGAGAAGCTGATTATTAGACCTAAGTGCTCTTTGAGGAGAGTAAGGAATCAGAAGGTCACTGATGTATTTTGGTGCAAGACCAGATAAAGCCTTGTACACAAAAACAGCTATTTTAAAATCAATTCTAAACTTTACAGGAAACCAATGTAAAGAAGGTCAAATTGGAGAAATGCGATCCCTCTTTTTTGTTCCAGTAAATGAAAAACAGATGAAGTCCTAGAGTGGCCTAAAATCAGAATTTCGCTTTTCTTTCGTTTAATTGTAGAAAATTATTAGCCATCCAACCTTTTATCTCCTCAAGACAGTCGTAAAGCACATCCAAAGAGTCACTGCTGTCAGTTTTTGCTGGAAGATAGAACTGTGTATGGTCAGCTTAGCAGTGGTAGGAGATCTTTTATTTCTTAAAAATGGCACCCAAGGGAAGCATGTAAATTGAAAAGAGAAGAGGGCCTAAAATGGACCCTTGGGGCACACCGCATGACAAAGGAGCCAACAAAGAAGAAAACTTCCCAATGCTCACTGAGAAGTTTCTGTCTTTGAGAGCAACACCCTGAATACCCACCAACTTTTCCAACTGATGTAACAGAATACTATGATCAATTGTATGGAATGCCGCACTTAAATCCAACAAAACAAGCACCACATATGAACCAGTATCGAGAACTTGCAAAAGGTCATTGCTAACCTTCAACACTGCAGTTTCCATGCTGTGCAGTGATCTATAACTCGACTGGAAAGTATCCAAAAAATTGGACATACTGATGTAGGAATCCAACTGACTGTAAACCTCTCTCTAATAGTTTTGAGAGAAAAGGAAATTTGGAAATAGGTCTGAAATTATTGAGGATAGATGGATCAAGATGAAGATTCTTAAGCAGAGGGTGAACCACAGCATGTTTGAAACTAGCTGGTACAACTCCATTTGCTAAAGAATTATTAATGATGGCTGTTACAGCCGGACTCAAGGTAGCAAACACGTCCTTAAAAAGACGAGCTGGGATGACATCCGACTCACAGCTGGACGATTTAACCTTAAAAACAATATCAGGTAGCTGTACAGAGGAAATAAACGGAGCCCTGCAGATGACATGCAAGAAAAAATAAATAAATTGTGCGCTCGATTTATTAATTCAGTCCCTCGATTTACTAGATTATGCGCACACTTTAATAAGTCATTATTAAATGACTTGAAAAAAGCTTGGAAAGACTTTTCACTCAGAAAAGGCTAGTTAATTTACAAAAAGTTGACAAGTAAAAGCCAAAACGTAATTATTAGTAGCTTTAAATAGAAATGTTTAACATCAGTTTACTTGGGAAGTCCCAGTAAACTTTATTGACTCTTTGTTTGTAAATTTTACATAAGTAATGCTTACACCTGTAAAAATTGTGCTGTTAAATAACAGTAATTTACTGCACTGAAAAAAAAAACAATAAGTAATATATACTTAATTTTTTGCACACATATATTTTAAGTAAAATTTAAGTATTGAATTAAGTAAAATCTACTTAGTAAAGGAAATAAGTAAATTTAACGTGGCCAGTTAGAGTTTGATGAGTAATTTCTGCTTAATTTTTAAAAGTTAAATATGCAATACTGAAGTAGGCTACATTTCACTCAGTCATGGTTTATACTCAAACAATATAGCACTGGGAAAAAACAATGCTATTAAATAGTGCTGTCAAAGTTAATGACGCGTTAACGCAAATTTATTTTAACGGCACTGATTTTATTAACGCACGATTAACGCAGCGTGCATTTTCTGTTTGACCCGTGGCAAAGCCTGTATTGGAGAAATGGAGATGCACAGTCTTACCCCCCCCCCCCCCTTCAAAAAAGTGCCTAGCAACAAATCTTTAGGGTTTGCTCAAACCTTATTTAGTTTCTGAGACTGGCTGGTACCCGGGCGCGAAGTCTTTCTGTCCCCACACACCTTTCTCTCTCTGTGCGTGTGCTCTGTTCAGCGAGCGGCGGAGAGGAGCAGCGTTTTCAGTTAAACACAAATATTATGTTGCTTCTCTAATTTTACATGCAAATATAGCCAAAATCACAGCACAGCTATTGTCTTTATCGTATGTGTATTTGATTTTATCAGACAACGGCTTGATTATCAGGATTTTTGTGCAGATTAACATCTTGGAAGGGAGAGCTGGTTATGTAACCTAGCCTTAATGGGTCCCATTTCAGTCACTATTTCATATTAATTCCGTTGTCTGAAAACAGAAACAGTAAAATATATAAATGAAAACAGTTTTATTGAGAATTTAGCTACATCAAAATACAGTATGTGGGCACAGAGAGGCAAACAAATCTAATAATAAATAGGCCTAATAAATGTACATTTTGCATGTTCAGAAGAAGTGAGCTCACCAACACAGCATGAAGAACATCACACCAACAATCAGACATGGTGGAGGTAGTGTGATGGTCTGAGGCTGCTTTGCAGCTTCAGAACCTGGATGACTTGCCATAATTGATGGAACCATGAATTCTGCTCTCTATCAGAAAAACCTGAAGGAGAATGTCTGACCGTCAGTTCGTGACAAGTGCACTTGGGTTATGCAGGAGGACAATGATTCCAAACACAGCAGCAAGTCCATCTCTGAATGTCTCAAGAAAAACTAAATGAAGACTTTGGAGTGGCCTAGTCAAAGTCCTGACCTGAATCCTATTGAGAAAACCCTCCAATGTGGCTGAATTGCAAGTTATTACAAACGCTTGATTGCAGTTGTTGCTGCAAAGGGTGGCACAACCAGTTATTAGGTTTAGGGGGCAAGCACTTTTTCACACAGGGCCATGTGGGTTTGGATTTTGTTTTCCCTTCATAATAAAAAACTTCATCTAAAAATTGCATGTTTACTTGTGTTATCTTTGATTAATATTTAAATTTGTTTGATGATCTGAAACATTAAAGTGTGACAAACATGCAAAAAAATAAAAAATCAGGGGGCCAACACTTTTTCACACCACTGTATATAGTGTGTGTGTGTGTGTGTGTGTGTGTGTGTGTGTGTGTGTGTGTGTGTGTGTGTGTGTGTGTGTGTGTGTGTGTGTGTGTGTGTGTGTGTGTGTGTGTGTGTGTATACAATTATTTTTTTCCAACATCCATTTAGCTCATTTAAGGTAATTTATAGCATTTCATTTTCGTAGCTGTCACATTAAATTAGTCCATGAGGCGATCAGTAACTGTGGCTGGTTAGTTAAATAAGATTCAAGGTCATGTTTTATGTTTTACTTCTGTTTGCGAATGAAAATGAGTGCAGAAGTAACATTGCAGGAGAGGAACAAATAATTTCAGTAAACCTTTTTCAGTTTTGCTCAGCAGGAACTCATTTGTCTGAACATGCATAGGTTTTCTTCTCCCATTTAATCAACAGTGGCATAGACATGGTTTAAATCAGATATTTATTGTACACATGTATTATGGATTGGGGCACAAGACTATAGGGATACAGATTTTGTTTGGTCATTAATAACAAGCATTTTGTTTTTGTGGAGTCTTACAATATATATATTTGTTCTTTAGATGTCACAGGTGAAATAGAGACAATATCAGTGATTGAGGGAGATTCTGTCTCTCTACACAGTGATGTTCATGAAATACAGAAATATTTGTTAATACAGTGGATGTTTGGAAGCACTCGAATAGCTGAAGTCAACAGGCTCACGCAAACCAACTCTACGTTTGATGGTGCTGATGGGAGATTCAGAGACAGGCTACATTTGGATCAGACTGGATCTCTGACCATCATGAACACCACAACCACTGACTCTGGACTTAAACAACTAACTATTGTTAGCCAAGAAACCAGCAACATGCATTTCAATGTTACAGTCTATGGTGAGTAAGAGAATTACAGCATAATTTGCCCGTTGCTTGAATATCCTGTTATGAAACAAACATCTTTAATTCCATTTAAAATATGAACATCTATGAATGTTTAAGATGTGATGCCAAAGTAAAGTTTGTCATTATCAATGACTCCATCACCAGAAAGATCATCAAGCTTAAATTGTGTGCCGTCCAGCTGCATGGTGAACAATTCAGTCGTCAACCAGACTGAGGATGCCAACATTACTGAACTCTATCAGCCAAGTTCAGGTAGGTTAGGTGATATTATATATATTAGCATTGCATTTAAGACATGAGGGTGGAGTGCATTTGCTTGCATGTTCTTTTGTGGAAAACAGGCGAACGACAAAGAAGTGAGGCACGCATCTCAGACCTGTGTCTTTGGGATACTGTAAAAAACATTAGCACTCAATGTGAGAAGAAATCACATAAACGTCTAAGTTTCTATAAGAGGTGAGATAAAAGACGGAACGAAGCTCTTAAAAGAGTCTATATTAAACAATTTCAGCTAATGTTATTTGGCTACGCAATGCAAACGCACACAAACATGTACACAATAAAACTTGTGGATGCTCTGCCTTCCGAATGGATTTATTTATTTGAATAAGACCTAATATTCTGATTCAGTGCTTTTCTTCATTTCAGAATGCATTTACTGTTGTGGTTTTACTGAAACTGTGTTCCGATTGGTCGTTTCTGCTCTGGTGGGCATGGCTGCGATTGCTGTGCTGGTTTATGACATCAGATCTACATGAAGTGAGCTGAACAGGACGGAAAAGACTAGACATCACCATCAGACCCATGGTGTTACGTCCCAGGACATGTGTGTTATTATCATGATGTGCTGCCAGTGGACCCAACGGCCTTCTGGGAGTTGTAGTTTTTGTTGTATGTTTTGTCCTATTTTCTGTGCTCCTCCCTGTCCCTGTCCCTACCCGACTGACCGACAAGCTCCGATGCTGACAACATGTCAAATCAGCCGAAAAAAGCTGACGAGGACCAACTTCAGCTGACGGCACAGAACACACTGAGAAAACTTAGTCGGCCAAAGAACAAAAACTGCCGGACGGCCGACCGTCGGCTTGGTGTGTACCGGGCTTAACCCCTCGTGTGAAAACAATGTTATAAGCATGAGCTTGCAATTGGTTCAGCGCTTGTCTGTGGTTGTCAAAAAAACAAACAAATTCAAAACATAAAACATGTAACATCACAAAAATAGCATAGCTGATCTTCAGCCCAGATACTTTGCGTATCGTAGAGGGCCACCCTTGGGCAGAGGTTAGGCTAGCACTTACACCCAGAGCATGGTTCATACTTCTTCTGCATCCTCATTTGAGATACTAGAATCTGCATCATCTGTCAATGTTTGTGATTCCCAGTTTAGTTTATAACATCCTGAAAACGTACATTTTAATTAACCCTTAAAAATCAATTTCCCATCATCTTGACATCTTAGAATTTCTATTATTTCCAATTTCCACCTAACCATGCTCCCCATGGTCCTAACTAGGGATGTGCCCGAATAGCGAATCCGTATTCGGAAAGGAACAGAAAACAAATAATGCATTCTACGGAGCCACAAACGTGCATTCATAAGTTATTTCAATGTCCCGCATATTGAAATACACTGAAAGCACTGAAATATATTTTTCTCATATATATAGTATTTGTTCCCTTTACGGTTGCCGTAGTACACATCATTAAACTGTGTACACTCCCCGAATACTGGATTCGGATTCGGGCACATCCCTAGTCCTGATTTTAGTTCAAACAAATCTCACATTTGATTATCTTTGCCAGCATTTGCTTTAAGTTCAATCCTTAGGTTTTTCAATTTGATCATTACTTCAGTGGTATGAGATGTGACTCATGTTATGTGTCAGCATAACCCTAGTACTTAATCCTGACCAATTTTCTAGTATTGTTGACAAGAGGCCATATTCTAATCCACACATCCACCATATGTCTGCCAATGCAATTTTCATCAAATATAGGTCGTGGGCCTTCCTTTATCACTAAATGGTCATCCTTACATTGAGGTATTTTCCATATTTTGTTGCATTTTCCTTCAAATATTTTTACGTCAGTATTTCCTTTATGACATTCAAATTCTTGATCTGCTGTTAACTGTATTTTTCCTTGTAGCTTTTGTATTTTTTCTGTACTGCTGGTCATTTAGTGGTACACATGCATTGTAGTTGCTTCTCTGTAGTTTGTTGTAGATTAGAGAAACATGGCACCGATATGGGCAAAATGCCATTTTTTGGGTACAGATTCTAAAGGCATTTATTTCTCTGCCTCTTTCTATGAAGCATGCACCTCCCAGTTGTACAATATATAGTTGCACTATATAATCCTGGACACTTCTTAAACCATTCATTTAAGATATTGCTACAATGTATAATTGGTCTTGCTTCAAAGCAAAATATGCTGTTTTCTTATTTCTTTTTCTGCTGTGTAATTTACTCATTTATACCAATTATTGTCTTCTGCCTTTTCCCATAAAATATCTGAATTGCTCGTTCTCTTATAACTGATATTATGGTTATCATCTACAATTTGCTAATTGGGGTTGTTACTAGCACACCCTTCATCCCTCACTTCATGCTGTGTGGGGTTGTTGAAGCTGGTTGGCGTATTTTAAGGTGAGAGATGTGGACCCAGGTGTCACTCTGGAAGACTCTTGCTTTGCTTTGCTTTGCTTTGCTTTGCCTTCCCATGTTATACGCTGTGCAAGTGTGGCACTGTTTTTCTTTCTGCCACAACAATAACTGGTACTGACCAGGACACTTAACCAAATTCATCCATGGTCATTATTTTACTGGGCATAATTTGCCCTGTGAGCCCACATAGTAACATGTGCATTCAGCTGTTTTGGCAAAATAACTGATTTGCCTCAGTGTCTGGTCAGACACCTTCTTTCACTCCATACAACACCATCATTCATATATTTTCACACCCCCTTTTTGGCCAAAAACAGCTGATTGTGAACTGAATGATTTTAGCTGTGGAATGCCACGGATTCTGAATAGAATAACATGAACTTTTCTCATTAGACTCTACCGAGCGTAGACCTATAAACTATAAAGTTTAATTTAACACCTACTTAAACCTACTTTTTTTTTCTAACAAAATCTAATAGATTAATTGGTTTAGAATAATTGTTTTAGGCATTGTGCAATTGAGAGAGCCAGTTGTAATTTCTCAAATGTCACTTGTTTGTCCAATTTAAATTTGAGTCAATTACTTTTTGTTATTGCTCATGAGCTACTTTGAGAAGAGGACTGGAGATCTCAGCGTAATCTAGGATTCATGGCCATGCATCAACATTTCTTTCTTGTTACCCAGTGATGACAGCATTTGTGCTTTCATGATTTTGGACGTCAATCTAGCCCTAGTTAATTACCTTTAAACAAAATGTAGTGACCAAAATTGTTATTTTAGCAGTACCGCTTTGTTAGACAGACTCCCGTTCATTGCTTTCCTTTGTCAAGGCACTGTTCCAGAAGCCATCTGAAATTTTAACACTCAGAGACCACATTAATCAAATTGAACCTTTGTAAACCAAACTGTGGTTGAGCAATCAGCTCTTTATCTAATTTTAAATTTTCAACCATCTCTTTCAATGGTTCCTTAATAAAAACGTCTGGTAAAATAACAGCAGTTCCTTTATTCTATTTTAGTAAAGCAAGTTCCTCATTGCAGAAAAACAGCAAGCAGTTTTTTCTTTGCAAAATGCAGAAAGCAGCAGTAATCTACCTTTATTATATACTACAATTAAACAGAAGAATTCTTCCTTTTACAACAGCATGACATCCGTATGGTAAAATAAAGACTTCCATCATGTTTTTTCTTCTATATTTCCATACACGATTCAGAATAATCTAGTAATGGTGAGTTAATTTTTCCAAGCCAGTTCAAAGAATTCCTTTTATTTTATTATAATAATATATTTGAACATTGCATCAACAAGTTCCATTACTATTATAAAATGTCTATGGCTTTTGACTCAAAATTTCTATTAACTTGGTCACCCAATCTTGCTCTCATTCAACATTGCACTACACAAGTTATCTTTTAGTTAACTCAAGCCTAAAGCTCTGAAACTGTAGTGGATTTGTTTTCTTACCGTCTACCAGAGATAACGAGATACACATTTTAGACGTCTTCAGATATAAGATATAAAGTTTTAAGCACATGCAATCTTATTTATTCATCTATTAAAATAAGTCATTAAATAATAAATGTATATCTTATTTTAATCAATTATTATTTCAATAATCTGCAAAGTCCTTATCTTGGAACACTTTTTTTAAAAATTCATACAGGTCCTTTTATTATTTAGGGCTCATACACTCATCCACTCTTCTCCACTCAAAAAAATGATTCTTTTAACTAACTTATTTCAATTATGGACAGTGGTTCCACACAACCAAATAGTTTTTTATTAACATGAATGCAATTTTTTGAACCTATGCAAACTCTTTGTGTTGTGTGAACACAATTGAATCAGGAAGAATCTATGTGAGATAGTAATGCCCAACCAACTCAATTTATTCTCTTCCCTGTAACTTAAACTGGTTAAGTTTAGTGAACATGTTTTGGTTTATTAAAAACTGGCCAAATGGGTTTCACTTTATCAACATAAGACGTTTGTTTCAAACAAATCATTTGAATTATGGACAGTGGTTCCATCCAATTAGTTCTAGTTACTTTAACTAAATAATTTCTATTTAAAGTTACTCCCTTCAACAAAGCATTTGTGTGTGATTGTCTTGTAATGAGTCATAAAAGCCAAGATGCGTCACAAATGATCAAGTGTATTTGTTAAACAAGAGCAAAACATACAGTTACATACAGTTAAATACAGTTGAAACCCTATTACACAATTACACAAAACAGCAGAAATATCAAACTACTTTCATTTAAAGGCAACCAATCAAACCTTATTCCAGGAAGAGGAACTGGCTCCAGAAATAACTCCAGATGTGTACCTGAGGTCAGGAGGGTTGCTGAAGTTCAGTCCATATATCAGTCCCAGAAACATGGTTTAGCATGGGGTATACTGCTAGGATCCTGAAGAACTTTATCTTCCAACCCTCCAACATCTGCTGGGCTGTCTTCAATGTCTGCACCTTCAAATCTTACGACATATCAGATTCCCACGAGTCTTCTGGATCAGCTCCTGAGTGCTGGCAACATCTGTATCCTAGAGAGGATATTTAAAAGTAAAAATACTCAAATTCTTGTGTATTAACTTTACCATAGCATTTATCATCCTTGAAAAAAAAAAAAAAAAAAAACACTACTCACCATATACTCCATAATAAGACTGCTAGGGTCTTCAGTCGGGTCCTTCAATGTCATTAGTCTAAAGATGCAAACAACAACAATTTATGAGATTTAGCCTTTTCTAAATTATTTTTTCTAAAAATTACAACAACAAAAAAGAAAAAAGTCAGTCATTCATCAAATTTTATTCTGTCTGATAATTTCCTTACAAGAAATACAGGCAAGCAGTCAAGATGTAATTCTAACAAACATTTCAGTGGAAAATGAAACTAACAGTACTGGGCCAGATCAGCACAGAAAGCCACGGTCCTGCAGAGTTCAGCAATATTACCCATTAAAGGGAGAGGTCACCCAAAAATGAAACTTCTGTCATCAATTACTCACCCTCATGTCGTTCCAAACCCACAAGACCTTTGGAACACAAATTAAAATATTTGTTGATGAAGTCCGAGAGCTCTCTGACCCTGCATAGACAGTAATGCAACTGAAATGTTCCCACACCCAGAAACGTAGTAAGGACATCAATTAAATACTCCATGTGACATCAGTGGTTCAACCATAATTTTACAAAGCTGCAAGAATACTTTTTGTGTGCAAAGAATGAAAAATAATAACTTTAACCAACAATTCTTCACATGTCCTTACTACGTTTCTGGGCCTTGGATGTGGTAGTATCCTTGCTGTCTATGGAGGGTCAGAAAGCTCTCGGATTTCATCAAAAATATCTTAATGTGTGTTCCAAAGATGAACGAAGGTCTTACGGGTTTGGAATGACATGAGGGTGAGTAATTAATGACAGAACTCTCCCTTTCAACACACCTGAATCAGCTAATCAAGGTTTTTAGGAATTTTCAAACAAAAACAAAGTCTTACTAGAAGTTCCAGGCAGGTGTGTTGGAGCTAAACTCTACAGAACACACTTCTGGATACGCCCGCCTTGCCTCAAAATAAATTGTTTTTGGGAGGTTAATGCATTTGTAATATCTGTCACATATTTTGTATTTATTGTATTAATAAACCTAATCTCATTATATCTGTCTTTTTTGTTAATACCCATGACCATAACCCTAAAACTCAGTGGCCAGTGAGAAAATAATGTTTTAATTCAAGGTTTTGTTGAGTGTAGTTGTTTTTACCCGTGTAGTGGGCACCAAGAGGGTTTAATTCTTTGTCCAAGAACTCTTCGATTTGCAAACATCTTCATATGTTTTGCAGTGTGGATCCATTTTGGCAAAGACTGCTGACACTAATGGTCCCATCATAATTCTCTCCGTCTCAAATTCTGCACAAATCTGTAAACACATGAAGTGCAGTTTGTTACAAGAACACCCATACAGTTTAACAGCAAAGACAAATTCAGTTATCAAAAACAAATCAATGATTTATTTGCATGAGTAATGAATAGTGTCATGTTTATCATTCCAAAAGTGTGGACATGATTACATATCTGGAGCATATGTATATGTGAACAGCTCAGAGTACTGTCCGGTTTGAAGTCAGTGTATGACCGCGCCGCCATGTTCATAACCAAAACTTCAAATAGGCCAAGCCGTGGATTGTAACAAAAGTCGACAAAATGTTATTACAGAGTATCTGCAGGATTTTTTTCAAATCAAATTTAAAACTTATAAAGACCTTTTTAAGTCCTGGGGGCGGTTGCATCAAAGGTTAGGACTAGTCTTAAAAGTTAGCTAATTGTTTTTTGTTTGTTTTTTAAGACTGGTCATCATTTTTTTAAATTCAGTTACATAAAAATGTAGAATAGTCTAAGTTGAATCCCAAAAAATAAAACTGATTACATTTGGCAAACTTTTCACATTGCTCTAACAAAAACTGAAAAAGCAAAATAATTTTTTTCTGCCAACAGGTGGCGCTTCTAGACCGCATAATATAACGGTTTTTAACGGCAATACACAAAGCAGCGCTGCACAGGACTGTGAAACTTGCATCGCTCATGTTTATTCAATGTAATCATAGCCTTTTGAAGTTAAATAGTCACATTAAGCTTTATGGCAATTCTTGTCTTTCTGTCCCCAAATTTAAGACCTCTTGAAATCATAATACTTTCTTGTACCATTTAAGACCTTGTATGGCCTTAAATTTGATACAACTAAATTTAAGACATTTTAAGGACCTGCGGAAACCATTCTTATTTGTGTTTATAAATGATGAAAAGGCGATACAGCACTTCACTTACTTTGTGGAGGAGAAAACAGTTTCAGATGAATTCTCAGAAAACTGAGAATTCATTGGATTGGGTCTTTATTGACTTTGTGAAACTTGATTCACATTTTGAAAATATGATTTACATTTTGATTTTTGTGAGTTACAAATTTCATGGATGGGTAAGAATTACCAAACTGATCTTACATACTTATAGATATATTTAGTGTGTTTACGAGGTGCACCTGTAGGGTTTTTATGTTCGTTTTACAATCTGACATCTGTACTCTGATACCGGTATACTGTTTTTTTTCTCTTATACAACTGTTTATATTTTTTTTCTCTCCTTTAACGTTGGCCATTTCACATAGTAAATAACCAGCTTTCTTTATCATTTTATCAGGATGTTTTTGCGAATCAAGCCATACAACCCTTGCACCATTTGCTTGAGGTTGAAGGTGCAAATGGCTGTAAGGTTCCTTACTTGGGTTATATTGAAACATCAATAACCTTTCCAAAGGAGTTTGTGGGATGAGATATAGATGTGCAGACCCTCGCATTAATTGTCCCAGAGAGCAGACCTAATGCTCAAGTGCTCATAGGCACTAACACCCTGAACTCCTGTATTCTGAGTATACATCTTCCAAGCCTCTGAATCACCGGCCTGTTCTCCAGGGGTACCGAGCAGTTATGCAGGTTCTCGAATTCATGCACAGGCAGGGTGTGGAAGATAATCTGGGATGGGTGAGTCTGAACTGTCGAGTCCCTGAAACTATTCCTGCTGGAAAGACAGTAGTTCTTGAAGGTTCAGTCTGAATGTACAGCCCAGTGAATGACAGATGGGTTACTGTGGAAGCCCCACGTGCATCATCCTTGCCTGGTGGGATATGGGTGTCAAGTTGTTTGCTGTCTCTTCCTGTCAAAAGTAATTGATTACCCATTGTGCTGAAGAATGAGATAGAGCACGGTGTGGTCCTTCCACCAAGGATTCGGCTGGCTGAAGTAAATTCTATTCAGAGTGTCATGCCCAAAGGTCAGAATGCTGTGTTGACATCATCTTCTGTTAACCAGACAAAGTCTCCAGAAGACTCCAAAATTGATTTCAATTTTGATGATTCTCCATTGACTCCTGAATGGAAGGAAAGAGTGACAAGGAAGCTTAATTTCATGCATGAAGTCTTTGCATGCCATGATCTTGACTTTGGTCAAGGAAGATTATATTTTTTGGAAGATTATATTTTGTAACCAACTGCTGGAAAGTCATGAGTGTACCTCCTTCATATAAGTTTTTTTTTTTTTTACCATACTTAATCCTTTCATCTGCCAGTTTTTAAACCCTATATCATTTCTTCCAGGGATAAAATAGTTATTGCCACATATTGGTGAGAAGGGAGAGATGGATATTGTCTCCTCAAATGCCAAACTGATATTTCTAAGGAAGGGATTAAGAGGGGATCTTTTAGGTATTTTAACTTATATGATTGTAAGGGGAGTGACAATTCTCAATATCAACCCAGGATGGGTGGTCTAGGAGAAGTAAAACAGCTGTTCGAAGCTGTGCCGCTCAGTGGTATAGTTTTATGTTTGGCACTTGAAGCCCTCCACGGTCGTATGGTAGGTAGAGGAGGGATAGACGTAGCCGAGGTCGTTTATTATTCCATATGAACCTGGTAAAGGTTTTTTTGAGGGTAGAAAGAAAAGTATTGGGTAGTGGAAGAGGAATAGATTGAAAAAGGTATAGAAATTTAGGTAAGATCTACATTTTAATTATGCTTATACGTCCCACTGAGGAAATGGGCATTGTGCTTCATTTGTCCAAGGATTCCATAACTCCCTTCAGTAACGGATCATAATTATCTATATCAGGCGTAATTTTAATCCCTAAATAAGAGAAACCATCAGATTCATTGGTAAATTGTGTATGACTCGAGGGGGCTTTTCTCTCTTGATCATTTAATAATAGCAGAATACTTTTGCTGTTATTGATTTTATAGCCCGAGAATCTTCCCAATTTTCCCATAATATTTATAAGTGCGGGAATGGAGTTCTTTAAATTGATCCCTCTCTCCTATCTTCATACCCTTCATGCTTGGACTTCTTCTAATAGTCATGGCCAGGGGTTCAACTGCAAATAAAAACAATAAAGGTGATAACGGGCACCCTTGCCTTGTTCCTCTCGCCAGGTTAAATAGCTTTGAAATATTACTATTTGTTATAACTTGAGCTCTTGGTTCATTGTATAAAAGTTTAAGCCATTTTAAATATTTTGTTCCTAATCCAAAGCGTCTAAGCGTCTCAAATAATTCCACTCAATTCTGTCAAATGCTTTTTCAGCATCTAAAGACAGAATTGCATGATCTTTAGCATTTTGCTTTTTATATAATATGTTTAGGGCTCTACGAGTATTATTAAAGGCCTGTCTACCAAGAACAAATCCATTCTGATCGTTTGGTATATGAATTTCAATCCTTTTAGCTAAGGCTTTACATAATATTTTTGTATCGCAGGACATGAGTGAGATAGGTTGGTAAGATGCTCTATCTGTTGGGGATTTGCCCTGTTTTAACACAGTTACTGCTGACCTTAGTGAGGGGGCAGTATTCCTGTTTCATATGATTCTGGCTATTTTATTACTAGTCAGCTCACTGTATTGTGCTTTTAATGAAGTACGCTGCTTTTTTGTTCTCAGGGTCATTATTCTCAAAAAGTTGTATTTCCAATTCTTTCATTTGTTGATCAAGGTCTCCCAATTTTTTATAATATTCTTTGGATTTGCTTCTTGTGTAGCTCATTATTTCACCTCTTATATAAGCCTTAAAGGCTTCCCACTTTGTTGAAGCGTTTGTCTGATCTGTATTAATACTAAAATATTTCTCTATTCTTTTATCCGAGAAATCTACAAATGTAGAACTTTGAAGCCAACTTGTTTGGAATCTAAATCTAAATGGAGTAGGTTTTAAGTTACTAAACTGCATTATGAGTGAAACCGGAGCATTTTACAGATATATTTAGTGTGTTTATGAGCGTTTTTGTATTTGTTGTACAATCTGACGTGTACTCTGTGATACCGGTATACTCCGCAGATGTCGCTGTTTAAATGTCAAAAGTCATTTTATTGTTGTTAGCATAACTGTTGCATATAAACATAAATGTATAAATGTATAAAGGATCTTTCAGTTTATGTTGTGGGTCGTAACACATGGGGCCTCGTTTACAAAATGAACGTATGACAGAAAAGTGTGAGTACGTTCGTTTCAACACAAAACACAAAAAAAATGTATCAATATGGACGTGAGCGGTGGCTATGCTCAAACCTCATGTCCGGTCTCAGCTCGTGTACGCAAGCTTTTTTTTAGCCTGAACTTGCACTCAGCATATAAATATCATGGAGAATCGTAGAATGACATCATTTTGTTCATTTAGGTTATTTTCCTGACCGACAACCGCAGCTCATTAGTCGATCACTGACCGGTAAGATAAGGATGTCTTTTGTTCTTTTGTTTTCTTCAGAGCTTTAGCTTTATATGCACGAAGAGCAGCATAAACCACAGACCGTGAGGATTCACGCATCGCCGCATCAGCACCTGCAGCGCTTCTGTGAAAGGAGAAACACAGAAATTAAGACTATAAAAGGCAAGGCAAGTTTATTTATACAGCACATTTCATACACCGTGGTCATTCAAAGTGCTGTACATAAAAGGAAGTAAAATAGTCATTAAAAAATAATAATCACAACAATAAAAACAAGGAATTTAAAAACAAACATTCTCAAGCTTTGTTCAAACTCTTCTGCACTAAGTGAAAAAAAACCTTCCAAAACGTCTGACTATTCCACTACTTCACCTCATACTTACTTTGACCATCATGAACCAAACTAATAATAACTCAGAGGTCCTGCTTTCAGCTGATTAACCAGCACACGTATCGTTCTTTACCATCACAGCACTTACTTTAGCCTTCTGTTTAAACTTTTAAAATGATATAAAAATTGATTTAAATGAATTTAAAACAGTTAATAATAGAAATTGATTATACAGTGCTCTTAGAGCTGCAAAATGCATGCCCTTGTTTTTAACCGTTTCGTTACAAAATAAGCAAAGTAACTGTATAGCAGATAGATACACAAAGATATCATTATCTGTGATCTCTGCATAGGATACACTTTTACACAGCTTTCAACACTTATACTTTTATAACAGGAGTCTAGAGTTTCTCTGTCTCTAAATCTTTTGTCAATCTTTGTAATTCTGCTGAAAAATCACACAATTCAGTCATCTCTCTTATCAAGTTCATTATCCTCTTATTTGTTGATTCTTGCTTCCTCGTCAGCCTCAGAAGATGATCTTGTGGTCCTCCCGCTCTCTCTCGAGCCCGGCTCCAGTTTCGTTGTATCCCTTGAACTAAAAAATCGTCAAAATCAATTTCTATTTTGTCTGACCTTTTCTTATCGTTCCTGTTAGAGGATCGGTCAGGAAATTGCATATCAGATAGTTTGGGACCTAATCCTTCACAGGAGAAAGGTCTTCAAAGCCGTTCTTAAGAAGGACCTTGAGTTTCCTGAGAGCCCTGAATAAAGCTCCTGTCGCTTCCGTGAAGCAGGAATGCTCTGTGCATATTCTGAGGAATCTGAGTAAATGTGACTTTACTCTTCCTTTAAATGTGTGTTTGGGATTGAAGCTGTGTTTGTGGAGTAATGAATGTGTGTCTGATTCTTTGAAATACACCTTAAAGTCTAACTGTCCTGTATGATTACATTTCTGTCCCTTGTAAGACACCACATCTAAAAAATGGACCTCTATGGGGTTAATGGTATATTTGATTTTTATGGATCTCTGATGGGTATTCAAGTGTTCTGTAAAGTCCTTGAAATCATCCATGGAGTCCGTCCACACGCTCCATATGTCATGCAGAAATCTGTAGTAATGTAGGGGCTTTTCTGAGCATGAAGCCAGAGCTGATTGATCACACTTAGACATGAAAATGTTTGTGTGCCCATGGCTGTGCCTTTAACTTGCAAACAGTATTTAGAATTAAATTTGAAATCGTTTTTAGTTAGATTTATATTTAATCATTTTAAAATATAATTATCAGGCCGTTTTATCTTTGTTTTTTCTACCTTCCTCTGTTTGTGTTATTGTGTTCGTGTTAGTGGTGAGTGTTCCAGTGTTTTGGGAGTCTGATCTATCAGTGGCTCCTGAGGAGACCCGGTTCAAGCGTCGTCACTGAATATACTGAGAAGCCATGATCAGAAAGATTCGGAGACACTGAGGGATTTTGGAGGTTTTGGGTCACCTCTGTTGTGTCCTGAAGGGAATGTATTATGTGCACTGCACTGGGTATAACAGGAGGCAGCGAGGACAGGTCAGTGGCTTTCAGGGCCTCGGCTTCAAAAGGAGCGAAAGGAGAGAAAGGATCCTGTGTCCGACAACATATGAACTCATCTAAATCCTCCAATCTGTCTCCCTGCGCCGGAGCTAACTGATCATCCTCATCATCCTCATCATCCTCATCATCCTCATCATCCTCCTGCTCCAGATTCACTAAGAGTTTCTTCTCACAATGCTCTGTGAGGACCGGTGGAGTTGTTGGTTTCTGTTCTGCTTGATATTTTTTCTTTTCCTTTCTCGTGTCCTTAAGAGACTGTACCGGAGGCCTCAGAGGCGGAAAGTCAGTCCCCAGGAGCCGGTCGTTCCTCACAGAGACCAGCTGACAGCGAAGAGGGAGATGTGTGTACCTGGATGTGTGACCCCGGTCTTGGGTCTGACAGCGCTTGTGTGGATCTCTTCCGCTCCCTGCTGGACCGAGGCTGGAGCTACACCACCGGCCAGCTGTGCAAATGTCCTGTTATTATTTGTGCTGGAGTTCAGTCGTCTCTTTATCAGAACACAGTTCGGTCAGGACTAAGGTTTCGGGCGGCTGAATTATCCTCTGGGAGATCCTTTCACCAACATTCAGCATCGCCCATTTGACAGCAGTCTCATAAGCGTGTGACCAGTCCGTTCTCTGTGTCTCCTGGTAAGGTCTCTAATGTGTGCGGTATGACCCCTTCATGAGTGTTGCTGTAACACTAGTTGTGTCGTGTATACCCAGTTATTTGTGCAGAGGGTTTAATCACACATTTCAGTAATTCAGTGAATCTTTTCAAAGTGACCGGTTGATTATTCTCGACACGTGTCAATATTACTACGAATGTTCATGAATCACTCGTGAACTCTGTCGTACGTTGATCTTTCTTCGTTAGACTGATAAACGAGACCCATGTTGTTTCAGACCTGAGGCTCGGTTCAGATCATTAATACTCATTTCTTATACTAGCTACTTATTACCAGATTATTCTTCATTAATTTGCCATTTATGGATTGTATCTGCACAGAATATGATTTTGAACATAATTTAAAAATAATTACCATAAACAAAATAATAACTAGCAAAACAAATGATGACATATAATGATCTCATAAGATCTCATTCTGATCACGGTGTGTGTTTGGTGACTTTTATTAAAGACTTAGTTTTACAAAAGAGTGGAGCTTGTGGGGTTTTCTGTTCTACTGTCCAACATTACAAGACAATATAATTCAAACACAGCAGCTCCTGTATAACCTGACATCGTTGCGCTTGTTTCTTATCGATGGCTTGATCCGATGGGTGACAAACTGTGAAATAATTAAGGATGCATGGAAAAGAGAGTTTGGCACTTCAGATACATGCCCAAAATCAGTTTCAATTATTTAAAAGCAAACAACCTGATTAATAGAAATTTTAAAAACTTGGAACTGCATGCTATTTAGTATTTCTGCGTATAAAGATACAGGTCTCAGCCACCAGGCGGAGCTCCAGGATTTACAAGCATTTGATGTTTCTTTAACTTTGGTTCATGTAGCCCATCAGGAAGAACCCTCGACAAAGAGTCATGTTGAAGTAGTAATAATTTACAATTTACCAAGTCAGCAAACTCATGTGATATTGTACAAACATACTCATCCAATGTTCAACAGCTCTATAATATACGACCTCCTGGCCGTGGCCTCAGCTCTCATGCAGATCATGTTCACAGTAAGCTGTCAGAGTGTTTGTATCATCAAGTTTATATTAAGTCCATTGTATTCTTTATTATTATTATTATTATTATTATTATTATTATTATTACAAACTGGCGCCGTCTCCTCCCGTTCTAACAGGATATGATATCCTCACAGTCTGCTTTTCTCTCCGTGCTGAGTTTTATTGATCTAAGCAGCAAGAGTCTGGAAATGCTAGTTTAACTGGTCACGTGACAAATCAGATCTTCAATTAATTTGACCAAACCAGACCACTTAAAGCTGTTAACTCCAGGAACAAGAAATATAATGGTAAATATTTTAGTGAATAATTAATGACAGAATTTAAATTTTTGGGTGAACTATCCCTTTAAGTATATCGTAGAACACTGTGGACAAAATCACATGACAGATGCAATTGGAGACCACTGGAAATATAATTCAGTATCGACCTGTTCACGTTACTCTGTACTTCACTTTCATTTCTTGTCATTTCTTAATTCAGATTGTGTAGTTCTCCTAGTTTCACGTTGAAATGTCAGGCATGAGTGCAGGAATCTTTGTTCAATATTTTCAAATGCTGTACAAGAACATTTTCTTGCAGTATCATGTCATTTGTAGATGCAAATAATTTAGTGAAAGTGAAGTGACGTGACCAGGTATAGTGACCCATACTTGGAATTGGTGCTCTGCATTTAACCCATCCAAGTGCACACACACACACACACACACACACACACACACACACACACACAGCAGTGAACACACACACACACACACACACACAGCAGTGAACACACACACACACACACACACACACACACACACACAGCAGTGAACACACACACACACACACACACACACACACACACACACGCTCAAGGGTCTCTCCTCAGTCGTGGTATTGAAGGTGGAGAGAGCGCTGGACATTCACTACTTACCGACTGATGTGTTAGTGCACTTCCTGCGAATATGGAAAAAATAAAGGGTCTCAATTAAATATGTGCAGTGTCACATGATTAGTGCAGATTGTCACATGACCAGAGCAGTTTATTTCCTGTTTGCACCTCGAGCAGATGATGCCTGCATCAAAGCTCCGAAACAAAAGACTAGTAAAGTGTGTTAAAATAAAGATATGACAAAGATTTTTGGTCCATGTCATCTTTAAGGTGTCTAGTATTAATATATGAATTCACATATGTTCAGTTTTGTTGCATGTGGTCATATAATGAGTAAACGTGCTGATGGTCACAGTAGTGACCGCTGGGATAACAGTTAACTTAGGAATACAATATAAGCCAATGGCAGTTGTTAGTGAAAGCTGCACTAAAATGTTGCACTACATTAAAAAATAAAAAAAAATGTACAGTGTTGTTATTGAACTGACCTGAATCAACACTGAACTGAGCTGAATAATGACACTGCTGTCGTTTTTAAGCGAATCTGAATTTGTGTCATATTTGACGAAGTTTGCATTATTAAGTCCCTGTTTATTAAAACAATCTGTATTTAATAGAAATAAATGAGATAAGAAAAACCCACAGACTGAAAGAACGACGCACGTCATGAACGTAATTGGCACATTTCTTTATTTTGAAAACAGACATGAAACCATTTTCCACGATTTTACTCCTTAGATTCAAACTCACTTGAACAGAAAGGCTGGCGCGTTTTCTTTTTGTTGGATTTTCTCAATTTTTAACATCAGTGCAGCAATATCTCCAATTAAACGCTCATAACAACACCAAGGACATTAAAAGAAGCCACATGTATTAGTTGGGTGCGTGTGAGAAGGTTCTGGTCTCTGGAGGAAGGATTCTCCGGACGGAGCCGGACAGATGGAGGCCTGTGTCCGTCTGCGATCGATCCGCACTGGAAAACTCCCTCCACATGTCAGAAAATCATTTCCACACCAGAAAAGAGAGGACAAACATAAAAACAGACCGTCTTCATCATCAAGAGCAGTCTGTCGGTTACTTAGGATTTTACATTTCACTGGTCGTCTGTTAAACGTTCTCGTCTGAAACGGCCTCCTCTGCTGGTTTGGAGTCTTCGACGGTTTCTGCAAACACCACAAGAAACAGCTTCAGTTCCTGACACACTTACAGACCGCTGATGGACCGCCGGATAACGTCCATTACTGAAACACTCCGCAAACCACAGCTCTCCACCAGAAGTGGATTCATGACTCTCGCGGTCAGATAAATGGACGGCCGCATGGTTTTCTGTCAAACTTCTTTCAGTTTTTATACACGTTTATTGTACCGTTGCTGCTAACTCAACTACACCCTCGTAACACATCCGGGTCCGTTCTGACCCAGAAGAGATGCGTACATTTTGTTCCCTTCACTTTTTTTGGAAATTTTGATGCATCTCCTCCGGGTCCATAATGACCCAAACACAAAACATTTGACATTTTGAAAGAAAATATTAGAAACTTTTTTTAACAGTGTTTTGTGTTCGGGTCATTTTGACCCGGGTATGTATAGAGAAGCATTGGGTGTCAAAAATACTGTTTTGTATAATTATCTATTAACACATATTAGTGCCAAAAAACGATTATAAAATATAATTGGCCTTTTCCCCGTATCTCACACACTTTGAGATAAATTAATATATACGTCTATTGATGAACCACTGCAACATGGTCGATCACTTTTTATCTGAAAGTGAACGTTTATACAAAGAGTGAAATGAGTTTATTTTGACTGAAAATCTTTCAGAATAATATTTATGTTGTTCGAAATAAATAGGTTTCATAAATTTGCACAGTTTTTGAGAAACCATGAGTTCCATTCAGTCCAGTGGGGTTAAAACTTCTCAGATTATACGTTCTTATTCAAATAAAATCTCTCATCAGTATGACGGTGGGGTTCATGTGTAACTGTAATCATACTCTAAAAGCTTGTTTTTTAACTTATTCAAATTTTGTTCCAACCAAGAACAAATGGTTCTTTTAAGAACTGTTGAAAGGTTCTTTATGGGCATTGATGGGTTCCGTGAAGAACATTTAAGGTTCTTTAAAGTGGAAAAAGGTTCTTTAGATTTTTAAATGTTCTGAAAGGTTCTTTGAGGAACCATAAATGTTTCTTCTATGGCGTTACGCTCTTCGAAGGTTCCAAAAGTTTTCCCAGCAATGCCATAGAAGAACGCTTTTGGTTCTCCAAACAACCTTTGAGTGAACAGTTTTTAAAAGAAACTTGGCGTGAAGAACATGTTATATACGGTATCTGCTATAAAGAACCTTTTGTGGAATGGAAAGTTTCCACGGATGCTCGAGGTTCTTCATGGAACCAGACGCCAATAAAGAAGCTTTATCTTGAGGAGTGTATAACTCTCCACACTCACACTGACGATCTCGGAGCTCAAACTGAGTGTCTGTGTTTTTCTGACGCACCTTTTTTGTCTATTTGGTCTGTCTCCTGGCTCTCGGCGGCGTCAGGCACATCGGCTTGTTTGGCTTCCTCCTTCTCCTCCTCTTTCTTCTCCTCCTCCTGTGCGTTTACATCGTGGGCGGGGTTCTCGGCCGCCGTGTTCT
>CM071952.1:29647500-29650000 GCA_036784905.1 Acrossocheilus fasciatus | reverse complement strand
CACGCGTCAGATTCACTGTCACTGTATTAAAATAAAGACGGAGCCCCTTCTGCAGGAGGACCACACCCTTCCTTCATCTTCCTCCGTCTGCAGCTCCATCCCTCTCTCTCTCCCTCTCTCTCTCTCTCTCTCTCGGCTCAGACGCTCCGCTGATCTTAACGCTCGCGTCCTGCTCGCGTCGCGTCGCGCTCAATGGGGCGTAAGAACAAAAGAGACGCGGGGCGCACCTGCGGCTCGCGCGAGTACAGACAGTGAAGAGGCTTAACGCACGGATTCCTCAAAAGCGGCGCGGATCCGTTTGAATCTAGAACACAAGCCTCCCGTTCACACCGTATACCGGAGCCGTTCACCGGAGCCCCGCCCTGAGCGCAATCAAAGCTTCATTACACCCGACTCCCATCTCCAGAGAAATCATTATGATTCCTGCGAGACATTAATATAAGTGTGCTGATCTCCTCAGAGAGCCTCATCACTCACACACACACACACACACACACACCACACCCTAAACTCCTCTCTCACACACACACACACACACACACACACACGCTCCAGCTCCACTACTTCACTCAGATATAAAGAGCAGCAGACTCAGATACACCTGCAGACAGGTACAGTCTGAACTCAGATCAGACACAGCGGCAGCCTCCATCATCTCAGCTTACAGCAGTAAAAGAGTGAAGAATCCAGATATTTACCGGTTTAGTTCTCCTGATACAGCACAGCATAGTCGTATCCTTTCAGCGCCTCGCTCGGTTTCTTCCGTTGCTCTTCTCTCTCTCTCTGTTCTCTCACACACACCGGCTGTATCAACAGCTGATGACTCTGATGCTTAAACTCATCACAGTTGAGCCTCAGTCACACTGTCTGTCTGTCTGCGCTGCCACTGCCAACAATGAGAATAATCCCACCCTATAAACCCCCCCCCCCTCACACACACACACACGCGCGCGCACGCGCTGATGAACCCGTTGCGCCCGCGAGCGCGCGCACACACACACACACACACACACGCGCGCGCGCGCGGCCCCGCCCTGATCGCACTCAGAATGAATGACTGAATAGCTGAGGGTCCTGCTGCTCGAGGGTTAACAGAGCCGTGTGATAATAACATTATTAAGCTGCCTGAGCTTTCAGAGCACCGTTCACATGGAAGCAGCTCCGAATCGTGGCCCCGGGTGTGGACGGGCTCCTCTCGGGGCTCCATCTCTCCGGCTGACCAGCCGGTTCCTCCAGGACTCTTTCTGACCATCTCCATCAGAGCTGCACGTTAAAACATCTTCTTCTTGTTCTTCTGCGTCTGTGAAGGTCAAACCACCCACATGTTCAAACACTGCGCTTTCCCTCACAGCAACATCTCTGAAGCACACACACACACACACACACACACACACACACACACACACACACACACACACACACATAAATCACATTTATTTATATAGTGCTTCACACTGAATTGTTTCAAAGCAGCTTCACAGCATTAAACAGAGGAACAGTGTTGTAAATGCAACAATTATAGAAGAGAGAAATTCTCATTAGCGGAGAAATCAATGGCAGAATCAATCAGGAACGTTCGGTGTCGTCTGACTCACGGCGATTCTTCGTTCGGCTTCACTGCTGTATTTCTGCATGAGGTCTCCACGTGCGTCTAAAGAGACATTCTGGTCACTTAAGGATCTGACATCAGTCAGAGGTCAGAGGTCACAGGTCAGCATCCTGAATGCTCTGAAGAATCATTCCAAACCACTCTGACTCCATCTTCTGTGGAACACGAAAGCAGATATTCTGAGAAGCGTCTCAGTGTTTTTGTCCATGCGCTGATAGTCAGGGGGTCCGATGGTGCTTGGTTCCCAGTGTTCAAAAATATCCTTCGTGTTCCGCTGAAGAAAGAAGCCGCTCGACTCAGATATTCATCAAAATAAAGTTTCAAATCCATGAGGAAATAACACAGTGATGTATAGATAAATACGATAAAGCCAGCATATCTGCCATAATTACTGATGGATCTCAGGGTGGAACAGGAACAGTTTACAGTAAGAAACCAAGACTCTCATTAGTGGAGCTGCAGGCGTGACCCGTGAGCTTCTGATGGAGATGCTCTCGTGAAAATGCATATTAATGGAATGATTTGACATGCATATAATACATAGTTTTTGCATGCATATGATACGCATTTTGGCATAAATATAATACTCACCTAACCCACACCCCTAAAACTAACCACTGCGAATCATATGCATGCCAAAGTCAGTTTCTGCATATAAACAGTGCACCATAAACGCATGCCATTGAGCCACGCTTTCATGAGATGGTGTTATTCTGATGACATGAATAATACTGCCTCCCATCATCTTCTGCTCTCTAAACACAGCCAGACTCAGAGATCAGGACGAGCGGTCAGCCGCTCTTCTGCTCAACATCCACTTCACAGTCACACACTCTTTCTCTGTTTGAGCCCCCCCCGCTGAGGAAAGACCCGGAAACCTGTCTGGACATC
>CM071952.1:29627500-29642500 GCA_036784905.1 Acrossocheilus fasciatus | reverse complement strand
AAATCTCCTACCGTAAATATATCAAAACTTCATTTTTGATTAGTAATATGCATTGCTAAGAACTTCATTTGAACAACTTTAAAGGTGATTTTCTCAATATTTGAGAAGTAGCACAACACTTTAAAGAATATTCACATTCTATTTGTGAGGTTTTTTTTCACTTTTTTACTTTTTAGTTCATTCAGTAGGTCAGGGAGGTGAAATTGTTGTGAAACGTAAATCTAGGGAGACATTTTGGATTTTTAATTTAGATACACTATTTCCCAGAGATCTCAATCAAGAAATGAATGATGGTATGTTTGGTAACACTTTATATCAAGGTGTCATAACACAGAGTAAGTATCTAATTAAGTACTTAGTAGTAGCCGTTGTAGTTACATGAAACAACATGTACTTACCATGTAACTAAGTCATGGAACAGCCAGTAATTACAGTGTGTACTGATGTAGATGTAACAGGCAGCTCCTGTTACACACCGAGTCTGTTACACAGCTACTTATACACTTAAGTACAATCTTGATACACTTTATTTTAAGTAGCTTATGTCTGTGTACTTACATTTATAATTACGTTGTATAAAGTCTGCAACAATCTTTTGGTTACATAAGTAGTTGTGTAACACACTCGGTCCGATACATGTGTAACAGGAGCTGCCTGTTACATCTACATCATTACACACTGTAATTACAGGCTGTTCCAGAACTTAGCTACATGGTATAAGTACATGTTGTTTCATGTAAGTACAATGGCTACTACTAAGTACTTAATTAGGTAATTACTCTGTATTATAGACAACTTGAAATAAAGTGTTATTGTATGTTTTACTGATACTGTTTTTCCCTCCTTAGACGTGTCTGGAAGCCTCTCCAGAGACACACCTGTTGCTGATTACAAGAATAATTAGAGCATTGTTTGGTACCGCTGTTCTTGATGTCTAATGAAGGCCTTGATAATGGCCGAAACGTCATTTTAATTAATAAAGTTAACCTCTTCAAGAGTGCTGCACCTTTTCACAAAATTCACAAGGACTTCAGTGAAAGCATCTGAACCGACTGCCTCCGTTCGACCGGCTGTAAAGCTCACTTCACCAAACCACCCCGAGAACAGCGGAAATACCTGCACAGCCTCGTCTAACACTGCATCAAACACGCTTCACGAACTCACCACACAACACACTCCCTGGTCATGTGACTTCCTGCGTGACCCGAGTGCTCCACCTGACCAGTGATTCCTGCATGATGAACGGAAAGGCTGAGGATCTACTCACTGTTTTGGCAGGACCGCCGCTGTCGGGTCTGAAGGTCCAGTCGATGGACATGAGGCTGGTGATCCTGCTGGAGGAGGTGAAGGAGCAGGACAGGGTCACCGGGCCTCCTCTGACCACACTGACCTCTGCTGGAGCCACGACCGAGATACAACACACGCTCCTCAGCAGCACTGACACACAGAGACATCAGTGAGACCGGTGTTCACACACACACACACACACACACACACACACACACACACACACACACACAGTTCAGACTCACACGCACACACACACACACACACACACACACACACACACAGTTCAGACTCACACGCACACACACACACACACACACTCACAGCACGCACACACACACACACACACACAGTTCAGACTCACACGCACACACACACACACTCACAGCACGCACGCACACACACACACACACTCACAGCACGCACGCACACACACTCACAGCACGCACACACACACACGTTGTTGCATCATTCACTCAGTGCAGTATATTAGTGTATACTGTGATGTTGTAAATGAAGCAGATATCTGTCATATCTGATGTTCAGTTCCTCAGAACAATAAAAATCATAAACTGCAAATGAAACTCTGATATCATATCAAACACCAGAGCTGTTAATGAGTGAACACAGTTAAATCACAGTTCACTAGACTGACTAGACTCAGTTACGTAACAGAAGCCAGCAGCACAAACACATCCAGCGCAGCTAGCCAAGGAATAATCAGTTATACTTTTTCAATTCAAATTAAACCAATCCACATATTTATGCAAGAAAAGTTGCGCCCAGAAGAAAACGCATTACTAACTTAAGTGATTTACGCATCTGGGCAGGACAGTGTGACCATAACCTGTGTCCAGAAACACTGATGACTGAAGATCCAGTAAATAAAGCAGCATCGGTTTGTGTAAGAGCTCCAGATCAGCTGATGACGTCACTTCTGGGACGAGCCGCGATCTCAGAGCGTGACGTCACGCGCCTGCTCATGTCTCACGTCATCTAAACCTAAACCTAAAGTCTTTTGATTCATAATACGACCTTCAGTATCATGACAATCGGTGTAAAACCTAGCGATGCTCAAACAGCTGTCACACACACACACACACACACAGATACAGCCAGCGTCATATGTACTCTCTCTTACAAACAACTAGATATTTTCTAGTCCTATCTTTTTATTTAATATCGATGGAGCCAAAGTAATGTTAAAAGCCAGTTCTGACTAGAAACCAAGGACAGCAGTGTTATTTAACATCTATAGTTCGGAGTTATGGATATTTACAGACGGAAGATGATTGACAGCTCTTCAGCTCGTGAGTCTTTTCACACAAACAGAAAGCAAAACAAACTCAACGCATCTCAAATGACACCAAGTTACATATTTACAGGCTTTTAGAAGCGATGAACCTCTCAAACCCGCTCATCAAAGTTCTTGTTTATTCCGTTTCAAACCGAGCGAATAAAAACACCCAGAACTCACCGAAACCGACGAAAACACACGATAAAACTCCTCCAGACGAGCTTCTGTTCACATCCATGACCAACAGCAGCACACATATGATCGCATAAGAGTGAATATGAGCAGATATTAGTCGCGTTTATGTCGCTGGTTTGTATTTGTCCTCCATGTTTGAGTCTTTGATACCTGCCCAACAGGTGAGACCGGAAGTGACGCTTCAGACTCCAAAAACAGCCCAGAATCACTATTACCTTCCCAAAACCTCTTAATAATCTCACTATAAACACTTTAAACCCAGTGCACAGAGGAGTGTGTTACTTTACAGTTTATATTATTAATACATCAGTGTTATAAACTCTGAAAGGTTGTATATCAGATTATATTGACAGTCGATTCTATGTTCATTAAATCTATTGTATTGAACGGCAGCTATCTGACCTGAGATCAATCAGAATATCTCAGAAATGAACTCTGAAAGCTTCACACGTGCTCTTGAGTTCCTGGCTCTTGTGATTTTGGTTATTCTGAGATGATGGCTGGTAGACTGCTTCCTGCTGAGCAGAGAGGAGTTTAATGAAAAGAACTGAAATAAGATTCATTTCTGTTACAGTTAATAACCAAAAACCGAGAGTCGGTCACGTGACAGCAGCGGCGCTCTGAACACTAGAGGGCGCGAGACTCCAGACTGAACACTGTGTGTGTGTGTGTGTGTGTGTGTGTGTGTGTGTGTGTGTGTGTGTGTGTGTGTGTGTGTGTGTGTGTGTGTGTGTGTGTGTGTGTGTGTGTGTGTGTGTGTGTGTGTGTGTGTGTGTTCTTGTAAGACCCACAGAGTGAGGACCAGATGTCCCCACAAGGATAGTAAAACCTTGACATTTTTGACTTGTGAGGACATTTGGCCGGTCCTCACAAGGCAAATAAATTATTAAAAATACTGAATGAAGTTTATCTCAAAATGTAAAAATGCAAAAAGGTTACTGTAAGGGGTAGGTTTAGGTGTAGGGTTGGTGTAAGACAATAGCACATACAGTAAGTACAGTATAAAAACCATTACGCCTATGAAAGTCCTCACAAGTATAGAAATACAAACGTGTGTGTGTGTGTGTGTGTGTGTGTGTGTGTGTGTGTGTGTGTGTGTGTGTCTGTGTGTGTGTATGTGTGTGTGTGTGTGTGTGTGTGTGTGTGTGTGTGTGTGTGTGTGTGTGTGTGTGTGTGTGTGTGTGTGTGTGTGTGTGTGTGTCTGTGTGTGTGTGTGTGTGTGTGTGTGTGTGTGTGTGTGTTTGAGCAGAACACGCGACTGTCTGTGCAAAGGAGAAAGGTCCGAAAGAACGTTATCAGTCGATGTGTTGAAATACACACACACACACACACACACACACACACACACACAAACTCACACACACACACACACACACACACACACACACACACACACTCACACACACACACACACACACACACACACACACACAGAAACACGCATCAGATTTAGACAGATTTTCGAGAAATGAAACATGGTAAATGTTTTAAATGCTGTTTATTTGAACGTTTACATCTGTCGCACCCTGTAAAATATATCTCAGTTTAACAGAAATGCAAATAAGACGAAATAATACAATAAAATATATATATTTTTTAAAGATTCGGCAGTCATTCATTTAAAAATAATATCTAAGCTTCATATTTACTTTTTCATTAATGCATGAAAGTTTTTAATGCCCAGTGCTAAACTATTGCATCACATAAAATTCAATAAAAATCTCCTCAACATTATTCGAAAATGATATATTTTGTAAAGTGTGTGTAATAAAACAAAAGTTTTAATAATAATCACTCTTGAAAGTAATGAGTATTAATAAAATGCATTACAGTAAACTGAGCACACGCACATCTGCAAGACGTATTTTAGTGTTTGCTCATCTGCAGGACGTCTCCTATCAGATGTCAAATACACGTCTATTAGATGTCTTTAAGATGTTTATGATTTAGAATGTATGTAAAACTGACATCTTACAGACGTTTGTACACAGCAGATGCTCTCCAGATCAAGCGATCTTTAACAGACATATTGCAGACGTGCGTGTGTTATCTGAGTGAGTGACTGAGCATATATTCATATTTAATGCAATATACATATAGTTTCTTTGATGTGAAGGTGTTTTCATGAGATTCACCCACTGATCATCCATTGACAAACCTGTCAGCTGACTGTGGTACTGAGGTATGGAGGTAATATTACTGTTAATCATCAAACAGTTATTAGCCGATGGGTAATATTATCAGATTAATGGTTCTGGTTGATATAAAACCACATCAAACCACAGCCACTGCAGTGCCTTCTTTCATTCATACCTGCACTTCATCATCATCATCATCATCATCATGTGCAATAGCAGTGTAAAATGAGGTGAAGAGAGCTACAGGACAGCGAATAGATAGAGATATAACCATAGCAACCAAGGTCTGCCGGTTACCAGGTAGAGCCTGAAGCTCAATGAACAGCAGGACTAACGAGATGAAGGCACATCAACTCCAGAAAACTACCAAAATCACATCAACCTGTTTGATTAGTAGCTGTGTGATTGCTGACAGTCTTGCTGGAGCGTGTGTGTGAGCGTGTGTGTGTGTGTGTGAGATCCGGTTCTCAGCAGCTGAGGAGGTCGTGCTCGTGCTGGAGGACGCTCTGGTTTGGCTCTGGGTTTCTCCGTCTGTGACAGCGGCGCAGCGAGGCTACGATCATCACCAGCAGCAGAATCAGCAGAATGGCTCCTCCGATGGACACACAGAGAATCAGGATCTCAGAGAGCGAGGCTGGAATCACACGAGATCATGTGAGCGACAGACTCTCAGACCGAACCATCGTCAGCTTTCAAAACTTTGAACCAACTGCTTTGCAAAACGATTCACTGTTTCGAAGCCACACGCTGCTCAGAACCTTGTAAACGCAACAAAAAACACGCTAAACAGTCTAACATGCATAAAAAGCTTGCACAGACCAATTACAAATGCTTTAATGAATGTGTCATCTATTTAAGGCAATAAATAAATCATCTACATTTAGTCATTTAGCAGAAGCTTTTATCCAAAGCCACTTACAAATGACGACAATAGAAGCAATCAGTAAAAGAGCAATGATATGCAAGTGCTATAACAAGTCTCAGTGAGCTTAATGCAGCACACGTTGCAATAAATAAATAAATACAAAGAAAACAGAATAGAAAAAGAATAGAGTAAGCTAGTGTTAGAAGCCTTTTTTGCTTTTGTTGAATGTAGAATAAATAAAAAGAAAACAGATAGAATACAAAAATATTAGAAAAGCAAGTGTTAGTTTTTTTGTTTTTAAAGAAAACAAGCAACTAGTAAATGAATAGATTGCATGTCTAAAATTGACTTTTTTTTAAAGAATAGAATAGAGAGTGCTGGAGATAGAGGGTCAACTGAAGATGAGATGTGTTTTTAGCCGATTCTTGAAGATGGTTAAGGACTCAGCTGCTGGGATTGAGTTGAGCAGGAGGAACAGCTAACATAAAAGTCTGTGAAAGTGATTTTGTGCCTCTTTGGGATGAACAATAAAGCGACGTTCACTTACAGAACACAAGCTTCTAGAGGCACATAAGTCTGAAGTAATGAATTTGTAAAGGAGTGCAGAGCCAGTGCTGGTTTTATAGACAAACATTAATGCCTTGAATTTTATGTGAGCAGCTTTGGTAGCCAGTGCAAATTGAAAAACAGAGGTGTGACGTGCATTTGTTTCGGCTCATTAAAAATTAATCTTGCTGCAGGGTTCTGGATTAATTGTAAAGGTTTGATGGAACTGGCTGGAAGACCTGCCAAGAGAGCATTGCAATAGTCCAGCCTGGACAGAACAAGAGCTTGAACAAGGAGTTGAGAAGCATGTTCTGAACGAAAGGGCCTGATCTTCTTGATGTTGAATAAAGCAAATCTGCAGGACCGGGCAGCTTTAGCAATGTAGTCTGAGAAAGTCAGCTGATCATCAATCATAACTCCAAGGTTTCTGGCTGTTTTTGAAGGAGTTATGGTTGATGTGAGTAACTGGATGGTGAAATTGTGATGAAACGATGGGTTTGCTGGAACCACAAGCAGTTCTGTCTTGGCCAGGTTGAGTTAAAGGTGATGGTCCTTCATCCAGCAAGAAATGTCTGCTAGACAAGCTGAGATGTGAGCAGCTATCGTCGGATCATCAGGATGGAATGAGAGGTAGAGCTGAGTGTCATCAGCATAGCAGTGATATGAAAAGTTTCTGAATGACAGAACCTAGTAATGCCATGTAGACGGAGAAGAGAAGCGGTCCAAGAACTGAGCCCTGAGGCACCCCAGTAGTTAGATGTTGTGAATCTAAGATCTAAGAGCATTAAATAACATGTTTGTATAATATGTGTTAAATATAGGGCTTTGTTTGTTTTATGACCTCATGCCAATAAGAGACTATAACTACAATCTCTGTCACAAATCCGGGTTATGAACTTCCATTCACTCACCAGAGGTCACCCGCTCACCACATGGACTCTTGCACTACACTGCACTTCACCCCAGACTACAGTTCCCATCATCCATGGCACTGATGAAACACACACAGCTGAATGCACTGATTACACAGCTGATTTCCATCAGACATGCAACTCAAGCCTCATTCAGATCGCTGAGTACTGAATAGTGTATGTCACTCTCCGAGCGATAGCTACTCTATGGAGCCCACTTAGCGGTCATAGTCTTGCCTTGCCTGTTTTCTCGTGTTTTGATTCTTGCCTGTGTTTCCTGGATTAACCCCTTGCCTTGCCTGTTTGGACTCTGTTTGCACCTCACTTGGACTATTGCTTGTGTACCTGGATTATCTCTCTCCCTTGCCCTGTTGGATTTTGTTGACTGATCGAAGACCCACGCTTGCCCTAGGATTACTCTTTGTCTTGCCAGTGTTGTACCTGTTTGCCATTGCTTGAACCTTGCTTGTTTTGTGACCACGTCCCTGTATAAAAGCCTTGCAAATGGATCCGCACGCCTCTCGTCTCGTCGGCTCCGTAACAGAACGCAACATTTAATGCAATGACTTCAGACTCTCTCCTCTGATTTAAGGCCCTAATTTATGGAAATGTGACTTTTTAAAAGAAACCTTGTTTATTAAACATTTATTATACAAATGTGTAATTAATATGTCCGCATGTCTATCAAATATATCCGAAATCAACTAAAATCCATGTAGACACTGGTTTAAGGCTTCACAGAGACCAGCAGCAAGCCACTGAAATATCGAACCGTTCCAAATCAGTTATGATGTAAAGCGTAGTTTACTGAAACCGTGCGACTCTTTGATATGCGCTCTGAATCAATGATTCTGAAGCTTCACTAACGCTCACCTGTGCTGACGACCTGCAGCCGCACCTCACCCACGTTCCCGTGAACGTCCGGCGGGTTCTTCACCTCACAGCTGAACGTCCCGTTAAACGAGAACGGCACTCTGCGCAGAACCACAGACGCATCGCGGCCGCTGATGTCTCCAGCCCACTCCACCTTCTTCCTGAAGCGGCCCTCCGAAGGAAGAAACTGCTTCTCTCGATAATAAAACACCTGAGCAGAGAGAGAGACAGAGAGAGAGAGAGAGAGAGAGAGAGAGAGAGAGAGAGAGAGACGGTCAGAACGAGCCACAGGAAACACACACACACACACACACACACTTGTGGTTTACGGGGACTCTCCATAGGTGTAATGGTTTTTATACTTTACAAACTGTATTTTCTATCGCCCTACACCAACCCTACACCTAAACCTACCCCTTACAGGAAACAGTTTTTGAATTTCATAAAACACAGTTTAGTATGTTTTTTAGCCCTTTTGGTTTACTTTTAAATTTAAATTAAATGTAATTGAATGTTCTCATGATTGTTTATGATATCTGACCCTGCAGCACAAAAGCAGTCATAAGTAGCACAGGTATATTTGTGAGGTTTGCTGAGGTAAAAGTGAAGGTGCGCTGTGATTGGTCAGTAATCCAGTGTTGCTATAGTAACAGCTGCTCCCATAGAAACCAACTACTAACCTAGTTAACATCACTAGATCTGCTAGTGAGCGACGAGATCTGATTCAGTGAAGCATGTTTTGAGCTGCTGGTGACTCTCTATTCTTCAGAACACAAGCTCAAGTGCCTCGTTGATCAGTTAAACTGATTTTCTCAGTGATTATCTGTAAAAGCATTTTTTCATCTTTGAAACATTGCCAAGTTATGGAACATGTTACCTGTCTCTGATGCAGGAAAGCTAGTTCATGTGTTCATGAGCTCTGGACTGGACTAATGTAAGGCACTGCTAGCTGCTTGTCCTGCATCTTCAGTAAACAAGCTACAAACAGCCCCCGGTGGTGCTTGAGGACATTCAAAAGCACTATACAAATAAACTTGAATTGAGCTGAACTCTCGTCTCACCGTCTCCATGTGTCCGGGGCCGAGCGGCCTGAAGCTCCAGGACACCGTGACGCTCGACTCTCGGACCGCAGCTGAACTCTGGAAGGTGCATTTGAGACGCACATCTGTCCCGTTAACGGCCTTCACCTCCCCAGCTGTGAACACACGGATCCCGGACACACTCCGCCAGCCTGCAGACACACACCGCCTTCACTCTCCTGATGTTTCTCTCAGTTACACTGCTTTTTCTCTTCGCTTTACATAGTTTTGCACCAGTTTCATGTTGCACTGTTTTGCAGGAATGCTGCACAGCTTTGACAATATGAATGTAAATATGTCATGCCAATAAAGCACTTTAAAACTAAAACTGAAAACCTACAGAGAGATTCAGTTTAAATCTGTACAGTATTCAATCAATATCACAAACACATCTCAAAAGCAAACACCTTCGCCATAATATTAATTCCTGTTAGATGTGTGTGTGTTACATAGAGAACTGTGTGTTGTGTTTTACAAAAAGTGTTTTCTGAAATTGAAAACTGAGTCAAAGTCTGAGAATCAGTGTCTGTTTTGTAGATCTGGTTTGTTTCTGCTGTTTGAGTGACAGCTTTCAGAAACTGTGAGACAAGGAAAGATTGTGTGTGGAAGCAGCTGAAAAACACTGTAATCATTCATGCATTCCCTTAAAATCAAACCCAGGAAAACCGTACTTTCAGCTGTGTAGCTGTCCTTATGAGGATCAAATCATGCCACTAGGTAAGATTTTATGTGTTATGCATATAAATCATGCTTTCATTTAAGTCTAGTGTTTGCACAGGTTTCTGTGAGTGTTGGTTTAGGGGTCAGAGGTCATGTTTGGAGACAGAAAATATCATTCACCTGATAGAAAAACAGTGTGCGTCTATGAGATGAGCTCTCTGATAGTCAAACAAACATGTGTTTTACTTGAAAATGTTATTCTTTTGATAATCTATGAGTTCATTGAACTTTAAAAACAAACACTTTGAGAGCTCAGAACCTCTTCTTGATTCTCAAAGAGAGTTTATTAAGACTAAACTGCAGAAATGACTCGCTCTGAGCTTATTATTTCTGAAGATAAACAGCGGATGTCATTAAGTCACACACGAAGGTGGAGTTTGTTCTGTTCACACGAACTTCCTGCTGAGAAACCACTGGAGAAAACAATAGAACACAGCAAAACACACACACACACACACACACACACACACACACACACACACACACACACGCGCACACGCGCACACGCACACACACGCACACACACACTCTCACACACACACACGCACACACACACACACACACACACACACACACACACACACACACACACACAGTCTGGTATATGTGGTTTACGGGGACTCCCCATAGGTGTAATGGTTTTTATACTGTACTTACTGTATGTGCTATTGTCCTACACCAACCCTACACCTAAACCTACCCCTTACAGGAGACTCTGTGCATTTTTACTTTCTCAAAAAAACTCACTCTGTATGATTTTTAAGCTTGTTTCCTCATGGAGACCTAAAAAATGTCCCCATAAGGTCAACATTTACTGGTTTTACTATCCTTGTGGGGACATTTGGTCCCCTCAATGTAGCATAAACAAGAACACACACACACACACACACACACACACACACACACACACACACATACAGACAGAGAGAGCGAGAGAGATACTCTTCTGTTTCAGAGAATCATTCTATGAATTATGTATAAATAAGGTTGTGTGTTTAAAGGAACACTCCACTTTTTTGGAAATGGGCTCATTCTCCAACTCCCCCAGAGTTAATAAGTTGAGTTTTACCGTTTTTGAATCCATTCAGCCGATCTCCGGGTCTGGCGAGAGCACTTTTAGCATAGCTTAGCATAGATCATTGAATCCGATTAGACCAGTAGCATCGCGTTCAAAAATGACCAAAGAGTTTCGATAGTTTTCCTATTTAAAACTCGACTCTTCTGTAGTTATATCGTGTACTAAGACCGGCGGAAAATGAAAAGTTGCGATTTTCTAGTCCTATTTGGTTAGGAACTATACTCTCATTCCGGCGTAATAATCAAGGAACTTTGCTGCCGTAACATGGCCGCAGCAGGCGTAGTGATATTACGCAGCGCCTGAAAGTAGTCCCCAGCTATATTATAACTAGTTACCTAGCTGGGGACTACTTTCAGGCGCTGCGTAATATCACTACGCCTGCTGCGGCCATGTTACGGCAGCAAAGTTCCTTGATTATTACGCCGGAATGAGAGTATAGTTCTTAATCATATCAGCCTAGAAAATCGCAACTTTTCATTTTCCGCCGGTCTTAGTACACGATATAACTACAGAAGAGTCAAGTTTTAAATAGGACAAATATCGAAACTCTTTGGTCATTTTTGAACGCGATGCTACTGGTCTAATCGGATTCAATGATCTATGCTAAGCTATGCTAAAAGTGCTATCGCCAGACCCGGAGATCGGCTGAATGGATTCAAAAACGGTAAAACTCAACTTATTAACTCTGGGGGAGTTGGAGAATGAGCCTATTTCCAAAAAAAGTGGAGTGTTCCTTTAAGGTTTTGAGAAGATTATTACAGTTTTTCTGGATTGCTAACACACAATTCATGAAACAATTAATCATTTTCTCACAACTATAAACACAATCTCTAAACTATACACCAACTTATACAAACTTCAGACTTCCAGGTCAAAATCAAACAGTTTAGTCAAAATATATTCTCTTTTGTCAGACTCAAACTTTAGCCTCAGATGATACACAAACCTGTCAAATACTCAGACTGCTCCACTGTCTCGAGAACACCAGTGAGATCAGCTCAAAACACTGTTACCAAAACCTCCTTTTGGGAAACAGGAATCCTTTTGCTAGTCAATGTCTGTTACAGTATAAAACATAAATAGACAGTGCAGATACAGTAAAATTCTGCAATAAACTTTAAGAAAAGTTTACTTTCATTACACGACTGTAAAGATATCTTACATCAGATGAAAAGCACTACAAGAGAAAAAATCAAAGACCAAACAACTGAGTGTACCGTAAATACACACTGGACTATACTGTCAGTTGTTTTACAGAAATAAATAAATAAATAATGGATAAAAGAATAAATAAATAAATTCATTCAGCATCCTCAGCCAAACTGCATTACAGTATTGGTAGTATCCTTATATTTTATAGCAGTTTCTTAGTCTTCTAAGAAAAGACTTCTCTGCCTCCGCTGGACAGACGTCTCTCAGTTCTGCACAAATACAGTAGATGTAAGGACTACTTGGCTACAAATCATTTCAACAGTAATGAGTTTGAGGGTGTACAGTATTTACTGTACACAGAATAATGAAAGTCGTCTCATCTGAAGTACTGCTGCTATGTACTGTAATTATACTGTATGTGTCAGTAGTATTGAAACCTTGTAGATGAGTCTGTAGCTCATCTTCCCTCACGGTCAGTCCATGCAGAAGAACGTGGTCAGCTATAGTGCTTTGTATTTCATCAGGAACAAACGACCTTTGACCTCATCCCCTTAAATTTTTCTTTTCTCCTCCTATTACTCTTTGTCTCCCACTACCAGGATTCATTTTCCAAAACACATAATCACTTGTGCTCCTGTGCATATCATCCTGAGATTCTGACCTGTGTGTCATCAGTTCTGCTACTGAATGTTCACACACGGATAAACATGTGCTGTTTGTGTTCATGTTTTGATGCTAGAGTTATTTATATTGTGTGTTTGAGTTTTCTAAATGAGAATATGGTTAAACCTGTGCTAAATGATGGCGTTTTTGTGTAGAGTTTTGCAGAAAACACTGAGCAAATTGGAACGTGTGTGAAAACAGGTGAAATGTGTTAAAAGTTTTGAGAAACGTGTCTTTGTTTTGAGAACTGTATGAATGGTTTGGAAAAATGGGCCAAATTAGTCAGTTACAGTGTGTTAGCAATCCAGAAAAACTGTAAACACCGAATAACTCTGTTAATGTTACTGTAAGAGTCCTTCTTCAGAGTCCCGAGAGAACTTCCCAAAGTCCTGAGAAAGTTCATGTTTAGCTGCTAAATGTTTATCTGTGCTGTATATTTGATAGATGCCTGTATAAATCCTCACATGAACAAGAACAACAAGCAGTGAATCAGTTCTGCAGTGAATCACGTGCACAGGTAAGCCCGTTAAAGATGATTGACAGCTGTCACTCACAGGATTATATCAGCAGGATCTGCTGCGATCATTACCTCAGCTCAAGAACACAGGAAACAGAATCCATTCATAAAACAAAAACAGGAAACATATGAAACAATCATCACGAGACAATAGAGGCGCGCAGTCCGACATGAACAGAGGAACAGAGCGAGTTTAGCTGGAACATCAACAAAACCTACAAAACTACACGCGCCTGCATCCAGAGAGAGTGAATACTGCTCACGATGAAGATGATGATGAGGATGAGGATGGTGAAGATGATGAAGAGCACTGACCTGAGGCGGCGAGCAGCAGCAGCAACAGATGACCCTGTTCCACACACATGAGTCCGATCTCACACACACACACACACACACACACACACACACACATGAACGCGCCGCGCGCTCCCGCGCCTCAGGAAACACACCGCTGGCGCTGTTTGCTCGCTTACATGCGTGTGAATGACATTAATATTAGATAAAAGTGACAACAACAAAAAAAATCTTTTTTTGTCAAATGTTTAGCATGAAAAGTGCGTTTTTTAAAACAATGCATGTCACTCGCTGTGATATTCTGCTCCTGTGTAAAAACTGCTTTACTGCACTACACATGTTGAGGCATTAATGTCTCTCTGTAACGTTACGAGAACATATAGTTTATGATTCGGATCCAGAATAATAACGTGCAGTTATAAATGCAGTAATTTGCGCTACAAACCAGTGTGTTTATGATTATGACAACGGCTCCATGCACCCATTAAAAAAAATTCGTTAAATATTTTAATTTATTTGGTCAGAATAACCAAATTTCAACTGTAAAATAACGTTAGTGTAGCATAACACCGACAGTAAAGGATTGATTTATGTGGTCACTGCCTGTCCTTCACCACACGGCGGCGCTGCAGACGAACTGCTGTCAAACACACTCCACATCAGCACTTCCATACTGTACCAAAGGGCCCTGTTTTCACACACTCACTGTTTTCACACACTCACTGTTTTCACACACTCACTGTTTTCACACACTCATTTTGTACCTAATATACCAAAAATGAATCTTTAGTACGTCTCAAGATCATCTTAAGAACACCAAAGTGAACTGAACTCATGAATATTTATTAAAATCAGGCTTTTAACATATTTAGTTTCCACTGAAACCATCTTTTATACACTTTTAAATATAGGCCTACTCATCACACATAGAAAATACACTTATTAATTATTCAAAATATAAGATTAATGTATAATGAACATATACAAAATGTAATGTATTGCCCACATATCTTTATAGATTAAATAATTCATTTGAAATGTATTGTAATCATGTCCCTTTATATGATATCCTTAACTACATGTTTATGGTGTCTTTGAATAGTACACTATTACCGTCATCAGCAGCACTCTTGTTCTGTTCCACATTAAAAATACAGCACTTTATGCTAAAAGTATACTGACTGTTAAACTGTGAATTTTGTTACACATCTAAACTCATATGAATGAATAATCCAGTGTGCTGTTTCATTCATAGCTTGGTAACCTCTATGTGTCACGGTTATGGTTATTAAACACACGAAGATAACGATGAAGATAAACAGACTCAAAGAACTCAAAGCAGAAACCTTGAAAACTAACTCTACGCTGGTTTTAATATACTTTTG
>CM071952.1:29602500-29622500 GCA_036784905.1 Acrossocheilus fasciatus | reverse complement strand
AAATAAATAAAAATGCAACGCTTCCATTGAAGGCAGTTGAAAAAAAAAAGAAAAAAAAAAAAGTATGCTAGCCATTTGGTGCACACAGCCTGAATGTTTTTTTTTTTAATACAGATTCAGTTAAAAGAATCATGAGTTCAGTCTTATATACTACACTGAATCATGAGAGGTGTATTATGCTCTTACTGTAAAGACAAATAATTGTTCTAATAATCATTAGATTCATCAGTTATCAAAATTGTTAGTTGCAAAGACTTATGAAACTTACCTTTAGCCAGTTTTTCCTCTCTTTTCTTTTTCTTTGGTGAGGAGGGCTTCTTGGCCCGGTTTGCTCCCTGCTCTTGATCTGCAACACACAAACATCATCAGCACCTGTTAGTTAGTGGATCCTCAGGTGTTGTGGGATATTCAACATCCACCTGTACTGAAGCGCTGATAGTGAAACCTGACAAAACTAAAGTCTGGCCTAACCAGTGTTCATGGTTATTTGGACTTCATGAGAAACACCAACTCACCTACTACATCTGAACCCCCGTCCTCACTGCATTGCTCAGGTGCTTTCTGAGGGGAGAAGTCAGGGAATCTTTTCTTTTTCTTCTTTGGTGAGGAGGGCTTCTTGGCCCGGTTTGCTCCCTGCTCTTGATCTGCAACACACAAACATCATCAGCACCTGTTAGTTAGTGGATCCTCAGGTGTTGTGGGATATTCAACATCCACCTGTACTGAAGTGCTGATAATTACTAACAGTCTTTAACAAAAAGCAGACTTTCTGTAAATGGTCTTTATGCACAAAAATACATGAAATACATTTTACTCAATTAACAAAAAAAACAATTGTGTGACAAGTAGTAGCCTATATGCTGAGTTTTTAATTATTTTCGCAATGCTCTCTCCACCACAAACAAGTTCATGGGAAAGGAAAGACAGCAGAGAGCAGTACCTGCTTTCTTTATTTTACAAAAGCACTTTTTGTTTTTATTGTAAGTGTACTCTGCCATTAATGGTTATATAGACTGTAGAGAGTCTGATTTTTTCAGAGTATTTTAAGATGTTTCCACTGGTACAATGAAGCAGTTCAAGTGATCACGCCTGAGCCTTGCACGCAAACAACATATCAATTCTAACACTGCATGACATCATAGCCTGTTCATTACAGTTTTAATTACACTTTTTCCAAATAAATAATGCAGAGATTTGTACTTTTGTATTAAGAGGCCTATAAGGACACCTCGGACCTCTAAAAATTTGAGAAAAAAAATTACTTCTATTTTTTAAGTGCAGAAGAAACCAATTTGTTTTTAATCAATGATTTTAGACAAATAAATACATTATAGCTTGACTACAAATTTAAAAACAGCGCTACACGTTATAATTAAGGAAATAGAATTTATCAACATGAAATGGGTCTTCTCGATTGCCAACAAGAAAGAGAAATATCAGACCATATGAAAAAAATAGTCAAGACATTGCTATGTGACATCAACATGCATATATCATTCTTACAGTCACCACCAGAATGTTTACCTTCACCATAAACTTAAAAAGGATTCTGTTCAATTTGACAGTGCTTTTCACTAGTGTCGGGTGTAATGCGTTACGAAGTAAAAAAAAAAATTCAAGATTCATCTGATTTTCAGCATTTTTAGAAGACTTGCAATGAGGAATAAGCCGGAATTTGCCTCAGAAGAACAGCACAATCTGATGTGGCTTTATTCAGCGACTATTCGGCAAGGATATAATTTCTGTAATGTATTCTTATATTAGTCCATGTGTTTTTACATAAACTTATAGATTTTTACTAGTTTTTCCTAAACAACTGAAATGTGAGCAAATGAGTGGAATATGCTGAAATACAACATTGTCAACTTTTTTATTGCATATAGCCTGAATGTCATACGAAACAAGGATGTAATTTTTTTTTTGCTATCCTATGATAAAATATGATGCATAATACAATATAGATATAAAGCACTGTGAATGTTACAGTCTAGGAATGTTTAGATCAGTGTTTGTTGATCTATCAGATGTTGATGCTTTTAATGTGAATCAATAAGAATTTAGTTTATAAAATATCAGAATATTATTCATGTACTGTGTGGTAATACAAAGCATGTGCATGAAAGACACTACAAAATGTTTTTGTTAGGAGTAGGTAAAATTATTATTAGTGACTGCCAATTACATGTACAGTATTGTAAGTGTGTATGAAATATGCTACTCATATATTACAGTTGTTTTAAAACAAAAAGACTTAACTACTCCATGTTTGACTCAAATTGAAAGAATAAAGAGTTTAATATCTATTGTGACCCTGGACCACAAAACCAGTCGAAAGTGTCAATTTTTCTAAACATATTGAATAAATAATCTTTCCATTGATGTATGGTTTGTTAGGATCGGACAATATTTGTCTGAGATACAACTATTTGAAAATCTGGAATCTGAGGGTTCAAAAAAAATCTAAATATTGAGAAAATCACCTTTAAAATTGTTCAAATGAAGTTCTTAGCAATGCATATTACTAATCAAAAATGAAGTTGATACATTTATGGTAGGAAATGTACAAAATATCTTCATGGAACATAATCTTTACTTAATATCTTAATTATTTTTGGTATAAAAGGAAAATGTATAATTTTGACCCATACAATGTATTGTTGGCTATTGCTACAAATATACTTGTGCTGCTTATGACTGCTTTTGTGCTGCAGGGACACAATTGTCTATGTTTTAGGTAGGGGTGTCCCCGACTAAGGATTTTCATAGTCGAATCGGAATTTTCAAATCTTGCTGATAGTTCACCGATAGTCGAATCATATATTTGGGGGAAAAATACATTACTAAGAATCAAGTCAGACATTCAAAAGTCATAAATACTGACGTTAATACACAGGGAAAATGTGTAATGGACGCCTCGCAGATACAAACGGAGTGAATAATGTTTTATGTTTTGATTAAAAGATAGTTAATATTAAACGTCAGTGAAACCCTAAGAATTCACAACATTTTTTACAATAGTGCTCTCACTATAACGTTATGTATATGACCGTTATTAATGTTCTGCATTTCTGTTTTGAGCTGCATGCGCTGCATGACCAGTAGAATGAAGCATTTGATAGAAGGTTTTTAAATCAATGGGATTTAACTTATTTATCTCATATAATACGCTTCATTATTTATACAACATAATTATATAATAATGTTATTATATAAAATTTATAGGGATTTTAAGATGTAATTAACAGTTTGAATAATTAAGTTATTTATGGAGTAACTACATTACTTGTCAGACAGAGTAATTAGAAACAGTAATTTAAATGCAATATTGGTCATGCAATTAGTAATTAAATACTTTTTGAAAGTAACTTACCCAGCACTGCTCTTCACTAAACAAAATTCCACACTTGATAAGAGCAGTGTGAAAATTATTAACAACACTAACAATTAACTAATGCTTTATATTAATTTAAGCTCAAACTAAGAAAAGAAAAAACAATCCTTTAACATTTCAATAATGAAATGAATCTTACTGAATCACAGACTACTGTCAGATAAAGTGCAGCCAAACCGATGTGTGCTTACATCCAGTGTTGGCTGTGTCGTCTCTGGAGGGGCGGAGCTCAGGTGGATTATAATATCGGATATATTTGTTCATATCACCCAGCCCTAGTACAAAGACTGCTTTGTTCCTGTTAATATTTAAACTCAGGGGAAAAATAACTACAATGAGATGTTATATATTTATTTAGAACTCTATTTAATATAAAATAACATTTGTTTATAAAATTAATTATTTTTGTTTGCTATAGACCCTTTTAGGGCCGACGTCACAGCGCTAGCTGGAGTCAAAACAAAGGGAGAACTGGAGGCGGCCAAATCAACCCAGTGCATATTCGGCTACACAAGGAGCTTAAAATATCATCTTGTTGTGATGTTGTGTGCCAGAATCTATGAAGTAGAGGCTTCAATTTAAAATTTTAACGCATAACTTTACCTGCTGCCACTCCCAGACAAAAAAAACGAAGACAGCTGTGGTTAAACGTGATAAAACGAGCGGACTGGACAGAAACGATCGTCAAAAATGCTCGTGTTTGCAGCGCACTCTTCTTATCAGAAAAGGTTCAATAAAGTATTGTCTTTTGTTGTTATGGGCACGTCTGAAGATTTCTTGCATCTCACTACTATGTCGTGTATGAAATAATGTCTGTGTGCATGCGTGTAAAACAACAAACTGACGATTTATATGCTTATCATATGTAATCGTATATACATTGTTGTGATTAATTGTGGATGGAATAATAATGTAGCTGTAAAAATAGTTGCCTATTGAAATTGAAATATATACATGTCTTCAAGACTAGATAGACACGGTGAGTTTGTCTTAACGATACACGTTAGATGCGAGTCACTCAACCGAAGGAATCCTGTCTGATCGTTCATCCTTTGAGTTAAAGCGTGTGCGGGTCGGCCAATCTGGTTTCGTCCGTTAAAGTTCACCTTTTCAAATAACAATCGCGGTCCTGGACAATGCATTTATACCTTGCATATGCAGGTAAAATCTGAATTTCTCCAGTTATTATTAAAAACCAAGTTAAACTGACCGCTTTCACTAACGCTAGCTATGAAGTCTGTGGAATCTTTCTGCCTCCAGCTAAGCTCGCCCGCAGAAAAACGTCAATGTTTACTAACAGAAAAAGAGTCTATACATTAAATAAGAGTTCTGCTGCTAATACACTTTATTATAGGCCAAAATGTTAATAGTGGAACTACAGTTGTGGCTTAGAATCTAGTGGTATTGAGTTTGTGCTTCGAATCAATTGTCGTACTGCACTGTACAATGAGACTTAGGGAGAAACTTTTGAACTCACCTACTACATCTGAACCCCCGTCCTCACTGCATTGCTCAGGTGCTTTCTGAGGGGAGAAGTCAGGGAATCTTTTCTTTTTCTTCTTTGGTGAGGAGGGCTTCTTGGCCCGGTTTGCTCCCTGCTCTTGATCTGCAACACACAAACATCATCAGCACCTGTTAGTTAGTGGATCCTCAGGTGTTGTGGGATATTCAACATCCACCTGTACTGAAGCGCTGATAGTGAAACCTGACAAAACTAAAGTCTGGCCTAACCAGTGTTCATGGTTATTTGGACTTCATGAGAAACACCAACTCACCTACTACATCTGAACCCCCGTCCTCACTGCATTGCTCAGGTGCTTTCTGAGGGGAGAAGTCGTCAGAACATCCGTCTGAAAAGCAAAGTAACACCTCATCTTCTGAAGAGTAAAATAGACAAAACAGCTGCTATTTTTCTTAGATGATACAGGCCCAAACAAGAGATGTAAAATAAATAAACAAAAATAAACAGTGTTAATCTAAACATCTTCTGATGAACTTTTCGATTCCCCTGCCAAATTTGTTTACAAGTCATCATATGGTAATGTCATATATGTTGAATCCACACAATCTTGTGGGCAAATTTATTAACACATTCAGTTTTATCTGTGTTGTTTTAACCCTTCTGTTTTATAAGAAGACAGCACCAGTCTTGTTTTTTCATGATGACCAAGAAAATAACTATAAATATTCAATTTTTGATTGTACAGATAAGAATAAGGTATCTTTTGAAACTGCATGGGGCCTACTATTATTTGTGTATAGTCAACAACAAAATGTGATTTTGTAAAATAAAGAAAATAAAAAGGGTGCGCTCTGTCACCTCTCTTCACAAACACGTAAATAAAACAACCTGAATCTCCACAAATACTTGCCTCAAAAAATATGATAAATATATGCATAGAAAGCTTGAAATGTCTACTTTCAAATGATGTAAATCATGTTACTGATAAAGTCATTTGTATGAAACCAACGCAATGTCCAGTTTTGCTCATCTAAACTCATATCTAATGTGACCATGGTCATGAGCTGGTCGCGCTTTTCAAATTCTAAATATCCACGCGAGATGTCCGAACATGTTAATGCCGATCACCTCCATAAACGACACAGTCATCAAGTTCATCTCAGCTATTTTTTGTTTCTGGAAGAAGACGCTCTGAGAGGAATAACCCAGGATTTAAGTCAGAAGAAAAACACAACACAATGCGTTGCGCAGCTGGATCCACTGGAGGATATCATTTATACGAGTAATATTACTCGTGTTAGTCGTTGTGTTATTCTGACGTAACATGTACACATTTTACTAGTTAGACTTTACCCAAACTATAATTCCTGACTATTGAATGTCATTTTACAGGAGGTGCTTTCAATTAATGCCACATTTACAACTGTTTATATAGACAAGTATAAAATGTAAAATTGAAATCTTACCTTCATCCACTTCTCTTCCTCTCTTGGGTCTTCCTTTTTTTTTTTGTCTCTGTGAGACAGACGTTGATGTGGGACTTTCACCTATAAAAGATTAAAAACAATCAAGTACTAGTGCTTGATCGTCCAAAAGTCATAATGTCATAAAGTCTAATGACTGATCTTAAAATATATCAGTGCCTTTGTTTTGTCTCAAGATGCACACCAGTAATGTTTTCCTAAGCACGTTTATAAAAATTACTTAAATGTCCTAATTGAACTATGGCCTAATCCTGGCTTAGTCTAAACCCTGTCTGTGAAATCGGGCCTTGGTCTATGTGAAAGTATATTTCTACTACATGTTAAGTGAGTGTTACTGTCCAGCAGTAGAAGATTGTATGGCCAAAAAAAAAAAAAAAAGTCAATGGTGTTCTCTTAAAGGAACACTCCACTTTCTTTGGAAATAGGCTCATTCTCCAACTCCCCCAGAGTTAATAAGTTGAGTTTTACCGTTTTTGAATCCATTCAGCCGATCTCTGGATCTGGCGATAGCACTTTTAGCATAGCTTAGCATAGATCATTGAATCTGATTAGACCAGTAGCATCGCGTTCAAAAATGATCAAAGAGTTTCGATAGTTTTCCTATTTAAAACTTAACTCTTCTGTAGTTATATCGTGTACTAAGATCGGCGGAAAATGAAAAGTTGCGATTTTCTAGTCCTATTTGGCTAGGAACTATACTCTCATTCCGGCGTAATAATCAAGGAACTTTGCTGCCGTAACATGGCCGCAGCAGGCGTAGTGATATTACACAGCGCCTGAAAGTAGTCCCCAGCTAGGTAACTGGTTATAATATAGCTGGGGACTACTTTCAGGCGCTGCGTAATATCACTGCGCCTGCTGCGGCCATGTTACGGCAGCAAAGTTCCTTGATTATTACGTCGGAAGGAGAGTATAGTTCTTAATCATATCAGCCTAGAAAATCGCAACTTTTCATTTTCCGCCGGTCTTAGTACACGATATAACTACAGAAGAGTCGAGTTTTAAATAGGAAAACTATCGAAACTCTTTGATCATTTTTGAACGCGATGCTACTGGTCTAATAGGATTCAATGATCTATGCTAAGCTATGCTAAAAGTGCTATCGCCAGACCCGGAGATCGGCTGAATGGATTCAAAAACGGTAAAACTCAACTTATTAACTCTGGGGGAGTTGGAGAATGAGCCTATTTCCAAAAAAAAGTGGAGTGTTCCTTTAATGACTACAACGACCAAAGCCACTATTTAAACAGATGTAGGATACAACATACAACTGCACTAGCAATGAACATACATAGTGCATACATACCGCTTACTGAAGGATGAAGTGTGTTAAGGTTCTTCCCTCTTAAGGTTTCAGTGCCTTGCTCCATTGCAAACAGAAGCTTACTTATTTTGGCAATTTGGAATGTTTTGTCTGTCTGTCTGTAAAAGTCACAGTGAACTCTGATGTCATGACCCATGAACCTTGCAACTTGCTCCAGCTCTTGTTCAGTAAGGTCCAAGAGTTGGCAGAGTGTGGCAACCTGTTTTCTTAATTTAGTTGATCTTAGGAGTTCTGGGTTTTCTGTTTTACTTTCCTTTGCATATTTTCGCAGACAGTCACATCCACGTATGTTTGTCATCACACCAGGTCTTGCAAAGAGATAAGGATTTTCAGCAGGTACACCAGCTTCTTCTCTCCTTTGAACCAACAAATTGATTGACTCCTTCATTCTCTCGGTCAAGAAAACTGGAACTTTCTTTCCTCTTTTGCCCCTGATTTCTATGCGAGTTAGTATCTTGCTCAACTCCTTTTCCAGCGGTGACAAAGTGCTATAGATATCCTCGTTAATGGTGTTTGTGCTCGCTTTCTTGTAGGTGTCGAGAGTTAAGCGTGATGCTTCCCCTTCACGACGCTTGTTAAAAATAATAACCTGTGCCAAAACAGTCTCATTTAATGCTTTGTATGCTCCTAAATTCATTTGCTGTGTCAGTTTTGCTCTCGCTTCATCTTCTACCATCCTGAGATGGTCTCTCAGAGCAATCACATTTTTGGTGAGGGGGATGTCATCTTCTTTATTCCATCTTTTTTCTTGTATGGTTTGGTGAGCGGTTATAGAAACACTGTTCCTCCAGTTTTTCTCCAAGAGTTCAAAGAATTTTTTGGCTTTCTTCTCTGATAGATCATCATCATTCATAAGAGCCTGCCCAATCAGGACTTCCACAGCCCCTTTCAGACAGAATCCAATTTTCACTGCTGTTGAAGGTTTTCCATACTCGTTTTTGCCTGGACTAAATTGGGTAAGACGCTTGGCAACATTAACAACAAACTGAAATCTTGATGGTGCACACAAATCTTCAAGACCATTGACAGTCTTGTCCATTTCTTTAGCAACTAACACGAATCGACCAAGCTCCCTCATTCTTTGTGCGAGGTACTGATGCCTCGACTTCACTCGACCATGTTTTGCATACAGCGATTCCCCGTACTTGCAAATCAAAGAATCATTTCGAATATGAAATGACACATCATCTTGTCGCATGGTGTTGACGATCTGTTGACACCCATCAGAGGATGCTGCAATTGGAAGCAGGCATGCAGCACGACTTTGCACTCTCCCTCGTGCTGTTTTTTTGTCGTCATCTTGATCTTTCACACATGATTTTTTTGTTTTGCATGACGACTGGTGTCTCCAAAGGTCCTTTTTTCGGAACATTCCAAAGCAGTAAGGACAAGGCAAGAAATCTTTAATAGAAGCATCAGTTGAGGGCTGTTTCCAAGTGACTATTTGTCCTGTTCCTTTTTTTAAAACCTCAGTATTGTGCTTGAAGTCTCCTTTATTTCTCAACTGTTCTAAAATAATTTTTCTTTCTTTGGAACCTAAGGGGAAGCTAAAAGCATATGCCACATCTTTAACATCAATGTGTTTTCTTTCCAAATGCCTTGATATTTTTGATTGTGGTTTGCTACAGAAGAGACAATGTTTTTTGTCCCACGCTCGCTTAAAGTCTTCCCTTTTTGTACAAGTTTTTATGGTGACAGTTGATTTGCCTTTGTGTCTTTTGTTTATCTGTTGTTTTTTCTTGTGTCTTATGATGTAAGTTTGGGGGTTCTTTTGTTTATTAGTAGTGCATTTGCCTACTTGCTGAACGCAACTTGCATTTGAATCAAGTTCATCTTCACTGAACAGATTTGGCGCACATTTGTCAGGGCTTGAAAATTCTTCGCCACTGCATGAGGAACTCTTATTGGGTTTGTAGTCTGGATCCAAACCAGAGCAGCTGGAGACTTCCGATTCATCTTTATCCGACTCCTCGTGAATATCATCAGACTGCAAGTAAAATGCATAATTATCATGAGATCATTAAAGAGACACTTTACCCTCGTCATTTTGAAGATGTGCTATTTGACCTTCTCATACTTAAGTTCAACAGTAACTGTAACACTTTGCAATAAGGTTCATTAGTTAACATTAGTTAACTACTTTAGTTAACGAACTAAGAATGAACAATACTTCGACAGCATTTATTAATCTTAGTTTTGTTAAGAATTACTAATGTATTATTGAAATCAAATGTTGTGCTTGTTAATGCACTGTGAATTAACATGAACAAACAATGAATGACTGTATTTTCATTAACTAACATTAACAAAGAGTAATAAATACTATAATAAATGTATTGTTCATTGTTCATTCATGTTAGTTAATACATTAACCAACATTAACTAATGGGACCTTATTGTAAAGTGTTCAGTAATTGTGTATTAAAACATTACAAATAGGGCTGTGCGATTTGGGGAAAATATCTCATTGCGATTTTTTTGACAGATATTGCGATTGCGATTTGATTTGCAATTTTAATTTTGCAAAGTCAAGCTCCAGCTCAATATTGTCAATAGTGTGCGGCACAGTATGGTAATTGTTCTTTGCTGAAAAAAACCATCACAGAAATTCTTATGGTTTCCTTTAAAACCATTATAAAATTCCTTTTTGTAGTGCGTTTTGGGCATTATTGCAATAGGAATTACTGTTGTTCTGTTGGTTCCCATCTGCCAGATTACATCCCACCAATAGAATCCATCAAATGCCAGTAGACACCACTACATTAAAACCAATACAATTCCCATTATAACCCTTTATAATTATAACCCATTACATTTTCTATTGTGTTTTGGGAGGGGTTCTATTGTTTTTTCAGCAGGGAAGATTATAATGGTATTACTACTTTTACAGAATTTACTTAATTACTGAATTTCACCAGAAAGATTTGTTTATTTTTTGTAAATAAAAAACTATTACTTTAGTCAATTATTCAAGTATTACATAGGCTGATTTATTCATTTTTAAGTATTTGGGATTTTAAGAACAAGTGGAAAATGTGCTGAATGTTTCATTTCATCCAAGCGAAATTAGCAAAGCAGTTTTGCAGACTGAATTTACATCTGTTTCAAACGCGGAGCCAGGCGCGAGTTGACACAGGTTACGCACGTGCGTCAAGCCTCGTCCATACTGCCAGATGCACCAGATTGCAACACCAAATTGACAGAAGGGTTATTGGGCATATGATATTTTAGTTTCCTAAATTGTAATTGGCTACAAAGTTGCAAAACTGCTGTTTGTATAACTGCAGTGCAATTGTAGGTGTATAATAATTCACAACAATATTGAGTTAATGTATTACTCATGAAGAACTATCGCATTGAATAGATAGTTTTTTTTTGTCTGTTTGTTTTGTTTAAACAGTTAACTATTGTTGCACGTAAACTAGGCTATAATAGGCCAAACCACACTGAAAGGCAGACTTGATGCCCCACTCGTGATGAGGAGTGTGAGAGAATACAGATTTATGTTTCCAGACCATAAGATAAGGTCGTTTACTCTCATATAAAGTTAAATTCGGTCTGTCTCGCCTAGAGAAAGACTGAGGATGTATTCCACAGACTGAAGGATAGCTGTTCTTCTGCAATTACTGTATTTATTGTACTCTCTCTAAAGGTGTACATGGATTTTTGGTAACGCTTTACATTAAGGTTCATTACTTAACTACGTTAACATGAACTAAAGAATGAACAGTACTTTAACAAAGATTAGGGTTACTGCAGCAAATGTATTCCCCATTGTTAGTTCATGTTAGTTAAAGGGATAGTTGACCCCAAAATGAAAATTGTCATTAATTACTCGCCCTCATGCCGTTCCAAACCCATAAGACCGATGTAAATGTGGCCGGCCTAACAGTCAGAGTAGTAATCTAGCCCTAATAATTAAGATTTTACTGAAGGATTCATCACTAATGATCACACTGGTTCTAGAATTAACTGTTCTCTCATTCTTATCTTATAATGATTCCAGATCCTTGAATTGATTTGTATTATGTTATCACATTGTGTCGTTTAATATGAAAAATTGAAAATTAGTTCTACTAAAAGATTTTGTAAAGACACATACCTGTGCTGACTTTCCTTCTGCTACCTGCACACCAAAGAGAAGATTGAAACATTATGTATTAGTTTAAACAAAATAATTCCAGTCACAGGTTACAATTAACAAGTTATAGAGAACTACTTGACAGAAATGTTTCAGCATTCAGTTATTTACATGAGTTTAGAGATAAACAAATTAAATACGACATGCATATAATATATATATATATATATATATATTCTTTATTTGCTGACAGAAAAGCTAAAAGAAAGGTCCTCCACTGACAGCTCAAGTTCACTCGTTGTTAGTTCTGAAGTTCTCTACTCGACTGTAACTTTGTTTCCAATGTTGCGCCTACCGCACCCCTCCCCCACCGTTGCGCCTACCGCACCCCACCCCCACCCCCAAAAGTTACTAAAGTAACACGAGCTTCTGCGCAACTGATGCGGGGAAAATGACGTCTAAAAACAGATCAAACATGCAAATCAAACTGACGTCAAAAAAATTTACATTCATTTGATGAAAATCGAACGATAAACACATAGGCCTAAATACACATTAAACCAATTTCAGGGTGGGATTTTCACCCAATTATCACTGGAAGAAATTGTCCTTCAAACTTAACTTAAAATGAGGTTACAGCATCTTGATGACTAATATTTGACGTCAAATTTATATCAAAGTGCCCCTGGGTTGAGGAAGAGGCCTTAAATCATAAAATCTCGCATGTACTCTACAAACCACCGCCCGACGCGATAATCATGGCCAAAAAATAAATAAATAAAATGCTAGCGATGATAAATATGGTAAAATCTTACCTTTAGTGCTGCAGCAGCCTCGCATTTATGATGATGCGCGCGCAGTCGCTCCATTCTGCTCCTCAATCTTTCCATTTGTGCAGCGCGCGAGCTGTGCAGGTGCGAGTGGGGGAGGGGTGGGCGTGGCCATCAATTAAGGCCGAGCGATACTACACTGAGCAAAGCCAGCTAAAAGTGTTTCACCATATTCTCCAGTGTTTGAAGTACTAAATGTTCATTTAAATTAATATTAACCATATTAAAATGACAGTTATTACTGTAGTCAAATGCACATACATGAACATACTACAATAAATCAGTAGTGAAGTACTCAAATTATTAATACACTGTGGAACTCTTCAAGTAAAATAAAAAAATAAATTTAAATTATTTTGTATAAGCAGCAAGATATACTTAGTGCTAAAAGTATAATCATTATGCATAATTCAGAATAAATACTGGATTATAATTGTTGATGCATTAATGAAACCAATCCTTTTTTAATTATTTAATTTAATTTTTTAATTAAAGTGTATTGCTGTACTTAGTTACTTTCTGTCAATAATGTGTATGTTATGTAAATATCACATTTGTATCCATGGTAGTTTCCTTACATGAAAACAAAAAAGGGGTTCATTACATAGTTTGTAGCTAAATTGCTGTTATTTATTGCTGGCATTGACCATGAGATGACTATGGTGACCTCGTGCCATCAGGCAGAAAGAGTTGTGAATAATGTTTTAAGATTGCATCATCTTATTTCTGTGAACTTTCTGTTTTAGATATGCGAGTACTATTGAATGTGTCATGTTTCGTCATGTTCAGTGGCCAAGTCCCATCCCTGAAAGTTCCTGACCTTTGAAAAAGTACTTCCTCGCGAGCAGGGACTTTCTGAGGGGCAGGTTTTCACTCTGAACTTTATTTAGGTCCTGGTTCCTGCGGTGGTAACACATGAGTACCTGCCCAAAGTCCCTAGTTCCTGGGGAAAGTTCCCGCGGTGGAAATGGGCTTTAAGTAAAATGGACACACATTGACTTGGTTCAGCTGCTGTGTTTGGCCACCTAATATCCAACTACAGGTCATGTGACCAGGTTCATTGTACCGGGTAGCCTTGAGCATCTTTTTCACTGTGCAGGGTACTAGTCTGACAGACTTCAAGAGAACTCCATAGTGTCTGAAATAGACGACTTATTATACTAATAGACAACTTGCTTAGTTGGGGACACCTATTCAACTATATTATTGATCTCACTGCACTGACACTATTATCTGAACACTCATCAGAGCTGGATGATGACCACCCAGACAGCAAGCAGTGTCGGCCCACATCCGGTCCACATCTGGCCCGCATGGATTTCACACGGGTCAGATGTGGGCTGGATCTGGGTCTAAAACTATGTTGCTATCTGGGCACTGTTTTCTACAGAGCTGCTGAATAGATGAAATGTACTAAATTAATAACTGATGATTTTTTTTTACAATTGAACGGAATCAACTGACTTACTGCTGAACAATGACAAAATTGACAAACAATGCATCATTTTGCTGTTACAACTATAGCTGCTTTGAAACAATCTGTACTGTAAAAGCCCTACAGTATATAAACACAGGTGACTTGATTAGACTGGACACTACGGAACTATTGCGACAAACCATGATCTTTTCCTAAACCTTACCAAGCAGTTTTACCAAGTCAATCCAACGGCATCATTTACTAAAAATAAAAATGTGATGATAGACCGTGTATTTAGGCCTCATGTAATAAATTACAAATGGACAGTTTATGTAAAGAGGGGTCAAAAGGATTAGCCCTAACCCTAACCCTAACCCTAATTTAACTGAGTTCATCCAAGAAGGTGTGCGGGAGTATGAGACATAAGCCCTGTTCGGACAGGATAGCTTTACATTTAGAGGTGGGGTAAAGAAATTATTACCAGAGCTTCTCTGTGATTTCTGTCTCGTCCGAACGTGCCGTCTCAGTGATCATTACAGACAATCTCAGGACAGATCATGCCGACTTTTACCTTCTGTAAAAACGTCAGGAGAAAATACCTCAGGTAATGCTAATCTAACAGACAAATATTCTGCCAGTTCCTGTTTAAAAGTAGTTTTCCACGGTTGTTTCAAGTATGAAGGCTCTTGAAGAAGTTTTCAGTTGCCTTCTAAGTGGTGGGACAAGTCTGTGTCAAACCTCGAGTGTTTTCCACATAGGCTACAGTTCAGATCAAAAAGAAGGTAGAAAGCACTTGTTAGTCACAACATTTCTTTTAGCCTCAGATAAGTGCCTTTTTCGGACAGAATCCAATCTGTTTTACTGAGATTACTCATCACGTGCGTATTGGCCATTCATATTTTGGACGTCCTGAGGTAATATTACATTACTCCTCCACCCTTGTAAATATAATCCCACATGAATAGGGCTAGAGGCCTATGTTAGTGATTCTTGCATAAGAGCTCAAAAAGCTTTCCCTTCATTCTAGAGACTTGTCATCTTGTCATCACCCGAGACAAACACCATTTAAAGTTTAAGGCTGGTAAGATCTTTCTAGAACAAATGTATACGGGTACAGTGAAAACTTCAGAGTGCATGTATGTGTCGGGTAATGACGGAGTTAGGTGTTGCTCCATGTCTGTGTCCTGATCAGCTGCTTCTGCAGCACGGTGCAGGCTTGAGGGCAGACGCAAACATACCCTAACATGCACTTCAGCTGAATAAACCGCTTTCAGCTGATGTAGAACAGCACTTCTTCATCAACACTTATGTCTGTGCACCAAACATTATTCAGCAAATTATTTTGATTTTTGTTGGCAAGGAAGCCTATATTCAGCAGTTAGCCTGGTTATTCAGCAGTGGGGTGTTAAAGCCTGTATGAGCGTGTTAAAATGTCCAGTATTAAAAAAACAATAGCCAAAAGGTTCACAGACATGCATCTCTTAAGGCTAATTCACACCGCACAGACAAACGCCAACAAACTCCAACAAACTAGTCTGTTGGAGTTTGTTGGATCAGTGTGTTACCCCTGTTGGCGTTGGTTGGTGTTGGTTGGAGTTTGTTTTGAACCGACTGAACATGCTTATAGATATAGAATCATCCATTTTCTCCCCAGTCAGTGCGAGTTGGTCGGTGTCTGTTGGTGCAGTGTGAACATGACCGTTATTTTTCATAAGATTCTAAATCCAACGGCCAACTTGAGCCAACTTGTTTGTTGGAGTTTGTTGGCGTTTGTCTGTGCGGTGTGAATTGGCCTTTAATGAATGCCCAGCAATTTCTCTGGTAAACATGATCAGACAAAAGTGACTAAAGACAGGACAAATGGGGTCTAAACAATAAAAGTAGAATCACTGGACCTCCATCTGTAACGCTATATTTGCCAAATTATCTGGGGTGGACAGTAATGTAGATTTAATTATTTTTACTTTGTTACTGTAAATTATTCAAGCATCTCTACTTTATCACAGCATTTTTATTTGTATAAACTTTTAATTCACTTGATTCCAAGGTTTAATATCAAGAATCCACTTAATTTCATAAACATGTCGTTCCTCATTATTTTTTAAATTCAGAAATCATCACGTGCTCCGAGTCGCAAAAGCGGTGTCCGATTCGTGAACGAACCGATTCTTTTCAATCAAACTGTTAAATCGGTTCATCAAACACACTGAAAGATTCATTCATGTTGTCGAGTGAACAATTCACTGACTCAACTGAATCGGTTCGAACGAGTCACCGGACACGGGAGCCTGGAGTGTGCTCGCGACTGATGCCGTGTAAGTTACTAAAACAGAATTTCAGAATATTGTAAATGAAGTCTCGACTGTCAGTTGTTTGTGAGATTAATGTGCTGTAAAAGAGCGATATGTTTAAACCCGCTGCATGGACTGCTTTAATGTGGACATGTCCGCAAATTATTGCACGTGACGTGCATCTTCACGCAGCTGCAGAAGCTATTTCAAATGATGCAAAACTAATATGTTTTTTTGCATAGTGTTCATTACGACATTTTGCCCTATGTTACATTTTTGTATTTTATGTTTATAATTGTCAAACACATGTACACACGTTGTTTTCCCTCATTTTTATATATAATAGATTTTGTTATTTGCACTTATTTTGTTTGTTTGCACCCTAGGGCCCAGCTTCACAGACAGGGCTTAGCTGAAGCCAGGACTTGGCCTTTAATTATGGTATTTAAGTACCTTTTATAAAAATGTCTTAGAAAAAAACATTTCTGGGGCCATATTCACAAAATATAAAATATTGGTGTGCTCTAATATCTAAGAAAGTATGAATATTTATACACTTTCAATTCTTATACTTTTTTTTAAATATAAAATGTATACTTTTACAAATGCAAGGAATTGCATGGCTTGAGATCTGACACATGCACGTCTTTATCTGATGCATCAGTTGTCATACAAACTTGCATGTCAAAAAATGATGCTAAAGGGGAACCTTGAGCATTAAAAAGTGACGCTGAGGGATCCTGACCACATATGTGATGAATCGGGAGTGAGAAGGCCCTGATTTATTCATAGAAACACTGTAGAACGAGGTGTATATACACAGCCGACTCACCTAGTTACCTCGGCGGTTTTCTGCATCCCTCTGCTACCTGACTCCTCGCTCTCGGCTGGGTCCTATTCCCAAGATAGGGTCAGGACCTACTCTGGGCTTGAGTGAAGCTCCAGGCTCGGAGACTGTCCTCAGACAGCAGGCCATTATGTTATTGTTTTACTCTATTCCATCATTTGTAAGTGTGAATTCATGAAAACAACTGCCACAGATGATCAGACATGGTTTTCTTTTTTATTGATCGATTTATTTATTTTCAAAGAATTATTTTTATTATGATAGGACAGTGGGTAGACAGGAAGTGAAGTGGCAGAAAGGTTTAAGGCTAGTCTCAGACAAAAATGCGCTTTAGAGCCAGAGAACAAATATTAAAATATGCCAGTGCCATTGTTTTTCTCTAGATTCACACCAGTAATGTACGTTTCAAAGGCATTTTTATTAAAGCTACTTATATATCCTGATTTAACAAAGGCCTAGTCCTGACTTGAGCTGAACCCCGTCTGTTAAGCTGGGTCTAAATACTTAAGTACATTAAAAATCTAGTACCTTTGTACTCTTACTCAAGGAAAATCGAAAAGGAATTATTTTACAGGACTAATGTTTCATTATTGTATCTGTACTTTACCCAAGTAAACGCATATGGAATTATTCATGACAAACCTAGATGTGAAATGTATTATAATAAGCTTTTGTGATATACTTTAAAGGTCTGATTAAACTCCGAGTTGTTAAAACATTGATAATGATCTGTAATCCGTGTTAATAAATTATACCTTTATGAAAACTTACCATTCATTTACTGCAGTAATATTGTAACCATGACTATAGCAAGCACAATGTTTATCTAAACACACGTTCATTTTTTGAGCAAATTAACCCTGGTTTTAATTTGTAGTATCCAAGGTAACTTAGTTTATGTAATATTATCCATAAAATAGTATCTAAATCATGGCTATGGTTAACTATGGCTACAGTTTTATGTGGTTTATAGTCAATCATTTTTCATGTTTATGGGTAATCATGTTTTTGCAGTGAAGCTGACCTTTGACCTTGTGTCAGCATTTCATCACTGTACCCTATTAGAAAATAGATTTCATAAATGTGACCCTGGATGACAAAACCAGTCTTAAGTGTCAATTTTTCAAAATTGAGATGTATACATGATCTGAAAGCTGAATAAATAAGCTTTCCATTGATGTATGGTTTGTTAGGATCAGACAATATTTGTCTGAGATACAACTATTTGAAAATCTGGAATCTGAGGGAGCAAAAAAATCTAAATATTGAGAAAATCACTGCATATTACTAATCAAAAATTAAGTTTTGATACACTTACGGTAATAAATTTACTAAATATCTTCATGGAACATGATCTTTACTTAATATCCTAATGATTTTTGCCATAAAAGAAAAATGTATAATTTTGACGCATAATTATGTCACAATTAGCAAATCAATTCTTGATTTATGGCCAAAAAGTATTTTGTGAGTCAAACTGGATTAAGTAAACGCCTTCCGTGATAAACACATTCACAAAAATGGGAAGAACATGAAGTTATAGTGATCTTGACCTTTGACCCCCAAAATCTCTTCAGTTTATCTTTGAGTTTATGTGAACATTTGTGGCAAATATGAAGAGATTCCTTTAAGCCGTTCCTGAGAAATTGCATTGACAATATATGGCGCAGTACCTGTGGCGAGACAATGGGGGCGCTAGAGAGCAAAACGTGTGTGTATGCCCGGGGTAATACACACACTATTTTTCTCAGTTTACTATCTATTTGAGGACCTCTCTGAAACATTGAGAGAAGCCTATATACAACCCCTAGAGGCCATTAGAGTGAAAAAAAAGTGAGGACCGGCCAAAATGTCCTCACTTTGCAAAAATGTCCTCACTCCAAAGGTTAAAAACTTGCAGTGGTCCTCACAAAGATAGCCATACAAACACACACACTCTCACACACACACACACACACACACACACACACACACTCACACACACACACACACACACACACACACTCTCACACACACACACACACACACACACACACACTCACACACACACACACACACACACACACACACACACACACACACACACACACACACACACACACACACACACACACACACACACATAATATAATACCACAGTGAATCTATTACATGTATACATTACAAATTGGCATCTATACAGTGTTAATTTCATTATCATTTATACAAAAGGTTAAAATGTTGCACTGTAATGAAAACATGGAGCGTAAAGGATTTATAATTTAGGATATATATACAATATAAGGATTTACGTTGTTTTGATGTAAATGCTGCATGAATTAGTTTCAGAGCAGAAGAAGTGTGTGGAGAGTTCAGAAAGTGACCTCCGTGTTGAGAAATGTGTTCTAATGAGTGTAAAAAAAATTAAACATTTTCATGGTTTATTGTGTTTTAATTCACAGCATCAAATCCCCGATCAGTAAACCCTCCTCGACCTCCAAACCCGGACTATGAGGTACGTGTGACCAAACAAATGTTTTGTGTGTCGCTGAATGTTTTTATTAATCGGTCTTTCAGTTGTTAATCAGCACAGAATGAGGTAAAAGTGAAGGTGCGCTGTGATTGGTCAGTAATCCAGTGTTGCCATAGTAACAGCTGCTCCCATAGAAACCAACTACTAACCTAGTTAACATCACTAGATCTGCTAGTGAGCGGCGAGATCTGATTCAGGGAGGCATGTGTCTCTGTTCTTCACTGCAGAACACAAGCTCAAGTGTCTCGTTGATCAGTTAAACTGATGTTCTCGTGATTATCTGTAAATGTCTGATAGATATCCCGGTGTTTGTGCTGTTTTCTCAGGCTCTGGACCCAAAGATGCGCAGCAGCAATGCTCT
>CM071952.1:29585000-29597500 GCA_036784905.1 Acrossocheilus fasciatus | reverse complement strand
CTAGTTAATCAGGATGGTAAAGAGCATGTAAACGGCCTGTAGCTTCATTTGCTGCGTTTGTGTCTGAGTCAGAAAAGAGTTCATTTCATTTGAGAGATGTTTTCACTGAATGTATTTTGTGCCGAAGCGATGATAAATGATCGGGTTTATCCACACAGACGCTGTTAGAAGAGTTTTAATAAGAAACAGATTATCAAAAACTCAAATAAAATCCTTTGTTCTGCGATGAATCTTTAAAGAATCGACGGCGCCGCTAATAGTAAAGACAGACTTTATTTATTTGAAGCATCAACACAAGCGACAAACACCTGCATTTACAGGAAGATGAAATGAAGGGACAGATGCCGAACAGTTTTGTGTGAGGAGGGTTTGTTCTGCTGAGATCTCCGGGTCAGACCGACTGCTTGTTCTTGTTTTTGCGCTGCGCGTGTAGAGTGCTGTACTCGTCCGTACGCGTGTTCAGCCGCTAAACAACATACAAACACACGTTACACTCGTCACAATCACACAGATGATACAAGAACCGGTGTAATTACCGACATTAATTATCTGCATTTAACCTGAACAGATGCCTTTAATATGATGATCGTCTTGGGAGCCCCCCTCCAATATAGTACTGGGTGTTACATCTCTCTCTCTCTCTCTCTCTCTCTCTCTCTCTCTATATATATATATATATATATATATTTCGCATATGTACATTTAGATTTTTTATGTATTTTTATGTATTTTTTTTTAAATGTATACACTGTAAAAAGTGATAAGTTGATTTAACTTTAAAAAATTGAGGAAACCCATTGCCTTAAAATTAAGTACATAATAATTAAAAAAAAAAAGTTAAGTGAACTTGACAATTCAATTCACTTATTTTTTTAATTATCATTTACTTAAAATTTTTAAGGCAATGGGTTTCCTCAATTTTTTAAAGTTAAATCAACTTATCACTTTTTACAGTGTAGAGACCCATTATACTGTAAAAACTTTTAAATATTATTATTATTATTTTGTTTTTTGGATCTGCATTTCTGTAAAATATCATCTGGATTATCTTTAGTTTCTATTAATATATTAATAGTATAATGTCATTTTTTTCTACCTACCATTATCAGAAACACAATAATTAGACGTTAAATAGAATAAAACAATTAGATGTATAATTTTAGACCAGTACTTGGAAAGCAGAATGAAAGCCTAATAATGCCAGTTTCTGTATATATTTTAACTTACTTATTGTTATTATTATTTACATTTTTACACTATAATTTTCTAAACGTTTTCACGGATCCCTTCACACTCCCAGACTCCAAATTAAAAATACTTAAAATAGCACAGAATGACATATACAGTATATATATATATATATACAGTAGTCAACATTTGAAGTGGATCAAAACCTTTCATCAAAGTTGTCCTAAAACTTAAAACCAAAATGCGTTCTTGTCGTAGGACGACTGTGATGTTGATTACTGTGTGTGACCCTGCAGCTCAGAAGTATGGCTCAAAGTTATACAATTTTCTTTTATGCCAAAAATCATTAGGATATTAAGTAAAGATCATGTTCCATGAAGATATTTAGTAAATTTCCTACAGTAAATATATCAAAACTTCATTTTTGATTAGTAATATGCATTGCTAAGAACTTCATTTGAACAACTTTAAAGGTGATTTTCTCAATATTTAGATTTTTTTGCTCCCTCAGATTCCAGATTTACAAATAGTTGTATCTCAGACAAATATTGTCCAACAAACCATACATCAATGGAAAGATGATTTATTCAGCTTTCAGATGATGCATAAATCTCAATTTTTTAAAAACTGGTTTTGTGCTCCAGGGTCACATTTATAGATCAATAAGACTTCTAGAGTGTTTCTGGCGCTGGTACCTGGTAAGTGTCTCCTCCTGATGGAGTGTGATTGTTGATCAGAGCCTGTCTGTCGGAGGCTGAAGAGAGAAACACAGACGGATGAAGCAGTGATTCCTGATTCACTGATACTGATCGTGATCGTGACGCACCTTTATTCCCCTGATAGCTGCTTCTGGTCGGGGGTTGAGCGCAGATGGTGTAGACGGCCCATCCGATCAGAGCGGTCACAAGTACATCACATGTGAGGACGCTGAGCACAGCCTTCACATCCAGCTCGATCAGATGCCCACTGTCTGCACACACACACACACACACACACACACACACACACACACACACACACGAGACACACACACACACACACACACACACATCAGAGACACACACACACACACACACACACACACACACACACACACACACACACACACACACACACATCAGAGACACACACACACACACACACACACACACACACACACGAGACACACACAAGACACACACGAGACACACACACACACACGAGACACACACACACACACACACACACACACACGAGACACACACACACACACACATCAGAGACACACACACACACACACACACACACACACACAGAGACACATAAGACACACACACACACACACACAGAGACACATAAGACACACACACACACACCGCAATGATGCATTATAAAAGTGTTCATAATGTACCTTATAATGCATTACATAACTGTAACCAAAGTTAAATGCATTGTAATTTCTTGTTATATATGAATTCATTTAAAATATTTTAATGCATATTATGTAACAGTGAATAGAAAAGTATTGTTACACATATTATAACTGTGCTTACATACGTTCATGAGATCATTATGAAATGCCTTACATGGCGTAATTAATGCATTAAAAACTTACTTTTATAATGCATTACACATGAAGTTGAGCTGATTTAATCTGATTTATTTAAAGCAGTAAATCTGTCAGAATCTGCTGTAATTCTGTGTATTAATCAAGCGTACGTTTATTGACGGACACGTCTGCTGTCACTGAAGGAACAGACAACAAACACCATCTCCTCACAAGTCTCCGCTGCACTGATGGTCATTTATCTGTATTTGATATTAATGTGGTCAGTGGAGTCTCGGTGGACGTGTCCGGCTCTGCCACATCAGTGAAGCTTTACTCACCCAGGACCTTTACCAGGACTTTTTGTGTGAGACAGGCGTCATCAGTACACGGCTCTGATTTACACGTGTGGAGCCCAGAGTTTTCATAATTCATCGGTATTGAATCTTTGCCATCAAATGTTCCATCTTGACATTTCAGAAGCATATTCTTTGCTTCAACAGTGACCACTGGCTGCTTCGGAGGATCTGCAGAGTTAACATTACATCAGACTAATGATATAATATTAAGATCAACATACTAATATGATTCTGAAAAAGCAAATATAGTGCTGTTTGAAACTCTGAAGAAGACTCTTACCTTGTGATCTCACGGCCGTCAGCAGACAGAACACCACAAACACACGTCTGTCCATCTCTCAGCGAGCTCTTATTATTATTAATATCTTCTGCCTGTAAATAAAGACAGAGTCTGAACTCGCTCTCCTCCATTTTGTGGCGAGAGCGTCAGACGCCATCATCTCAAACATCTTCAACATCAACTACAACTCTAACAAAAGCTCAGCGTCTGACCTCCACCCAACCACAGCGAACCACAGAACAAAACAGAACAAAACAGAACAAAACAGAACAAAACAGAACAAAATATAACAAAACAGAACAAAACAGAACAAAACAGAACAAAACAGAACAAAATATAACAAAACATAACAAAATATAACAAAACAGAACAAAACAGAACAAAACAGAACAAAATATAACAAAACATAACAAAACAGAACAAAATATAACAAAACAGAACAAAACAGAACAAAACAGAACAAAATATAACAAAACAGAACAAAATATAACAAAACAGAACAAAATATAACAAAACAGAACAAAACAGAACAAAACAGAACAAAACAGAACAAAACAGAACAAAATATAACAAAATATAACAAAACAGAACAAACAGAACAAAACAGAACAAAACAGAACAAAATATAACAAAATATAACAAAACAGAACAAAATATAACAAAACAGAACAAAACAGAACAAAACAGAACAAAACAGAACAAAATATAACAAAACAGAACAAAACAGAACAAAATATAACAAAACAGAACAAAACAGAACAAAACAGAACAAAATATAACAAAACAGAACAAAACAGAACAAAACAGAACAAAACAGAACAAAATATAACAAAACACAACAAAACATAACAAAACAGAACAAAACAGAACAAAACAGAACAAAATATAACAAAACAGAACAAAACAGAACAAAATATAACAAAACAGAACAAAACAGAACAAAACAGAACAAAACAGAACAAAATATAACAAAACAGAACAAAACAGAACAAAACAGAACAAAATATAACAAAACACAACAAAACATAACAAAACAGAACAAAACAGAACAAAACAGAACAAAATATAACAAAATATAACAAAACAGAACAAAACAGAACAAAACAGAACAAAATATAACAAAACACAACAAAACATAACAAAACAGAACAAAACAGAACAAAACAGAACAAAATATAACAAAATATAACAAAACAGAACAAAACAGAACAAAACAGAACAAAATATAACAAAACAGAACAAAACAGAACAAAACAGAACAAAATATAACAAAACAGAACAAAACAGAACAAAATATAACAAAACAGAACAAAACAGAACAAAATATAACAAAAACGTCTGCGACACAAATGAAACGACACAAATGTTGCATTCGCAAAAAACAAAGACCTTCAGCTCTGAAACATTGCTTCTGATTACATTTAATAACACTTTAAAATAACATTCAGTTCGTTTGATGTTTGTTCATATACAGATATCTTAATTTAGGCATCCTGAACCAACAATGAACAAACTTTTATTGTGTAAACTCATTTTGGTTAATATTAATTTCTACATCTGCTAATACAAGTGACATCTGAAATTGTATAAATTAATGTAGTACGAATAAATATGAATTAAAAATGAACAAAAGTACAGTCGTAAATTAATTTTATAAATGAAAAACGAATTAGACCTCATATGTTAACAAAAAATCAATTTATTAATATAAAATTAAACTCCAGTTGATAGTAATTTAATTAAAACTTTAAAAGACAGGTTAGTTAAAGATGAAGTGTTCACACAGACCTGAAGCTGCAGATGATCTGAGCGAAGACGGGATGAACCGGAAGTCAGAAACCGACACGACGCTCAGTCCACATCATCTGTAATAAACACCGATGAGTTCACGTCAAGAAATGACGCTCGGAAACTTTAACTCACTCTAATATGAACTACACTAAAAGCTGAAGATTAAGATGAATACAGGCTGAAGTGTGTATCAGTGTTTTCATGCACACACACACACACTCAGACCAATAAGAGCAGAGGCTGCAGATGAAAGAGCGACATCTGACTTCCGGCGCAGAAACGGAAGACCACAAACACCTGCGGGACCCCGAGGATCGGCTCCAGGAGCACATCTCTACACTTCTTTAGAGCTTCTTACATACAGATTTAATATCGATCACAGTAACTGCACCTTTTGTTGATATTGTATATTTCTTCTTTGTTTAATCAGCAGAGACTTCTGGTCTTGAGCTTCTTAAATCAAGACGTCTTCTCAGTTTTCTAAAAATGATATATTGTTTGGTTTAATAATGAAAGATACTCAATTTTGGGCAAATCTGATATTCATAAACGTAGGCTTAAAACAAAGCCATTGTTTTCTGTTTTTCAAAAGGAATTTTGTATTAAGCTCATTTTATTTTGATCTGCGCTCTTCTTCTTTAGGATCGTCTTATATTTACATTGTTTTTGTATTTTCTTGTAATAAAAAAAGGAGAAACTGAGGAACATCTGAGACTTGATCGATATGATTTATTGAGGTATTTCATCATATGACTAATAATACACAAACTAGTTAACTAGTACTAGTTAAGCTCAGGTTAACAGCCACAGCAGCAGTTTAACTAGCAGCGCCTCCTGCTGGACGGAAACACAATGACATGCGTTATGAAATATATTCATATGTACAGATTCATAATCAGCTTTGCAAACATACTTACAGTAAATATGCATATGATCATAACTCCTTACCAACAATACTCTTTATATTCCTTTAAATAAATAGATTTCTTACATATTTCTTTTATCTCACCTCACATATCTGTGGGTTTACTGAACATTCTCTTATATTACACAAATACATTCCATACAGCAGCAAAGAACTGTGGGTAAATACTGAGGAAAGCACGTATGTACAGTCAGCAGCGTGAAGTTAGTCATCAATACAGACTAGAAACACACACATATATATATATATATATATATATATATAAATAAATAAATGTTTTGCTAACGCTCCCATTAAGTTCAAAACGTTTTATTTTGGTTCTGTGAACGTTAAGGGAACGTTCCTGCAAACGTTACTTCTGAATGTTCTCTGAAACTAATAAATAGTAACATTTTAAAAAGTTAGATGATGTCCAACTGAAATGTTTCATAAAAATGTTTAATAAACGATGTATAAATATTGTTTTAGGCCAGAAAACTGAAAGACCGTTTCTTTGTAACTCACCAAAAATACCAAAAATAATGTTAATGATCAAGTGCTTCTGAATGAACTACAGATCCCATGATTCCCTGTGTTTGGCGTCACTGAATCAGTCTGTGATTGTAACGCTTTTTCTCTGATTTCTTAAACGTTTCAGGAATCATCATCACCACGGTAGGCTAGCCAGTGTGGAAACAGCCTCTGATTGGTGTTTCCATAGTAACAGTGGTTTCTCGGATCAGGGGATTATGGGTAATGCAGTTCTTCAGCAGGACACTGTCAGTCAACCCCGTTGAGATGTCAGATACGGCAGGGTGTGAGGTCAGAGGTCAGAGGTCAGGGTGCGGGCGAATCAGAGCCAGATCTCGTCGCTGCTGGTGCTGCTGACTTTATAGATGTAGCCGACCATCGGATAGCGAGCGAAACCTGCGGAGACACGGAGTCAGATCAGAACTCATCGAACGCGCTCGAAGCCCAGGCCCGGATCTGTCCGGAGAGGGACATGAACACAAGGCTTGGCATTTATTATAAATGCTGTTTCAAGAGAATGACACTTAGTTTAATTATAGTTTTTATTAATATTTTGAATTAGTTTTTACTTTTATATTTTCATTTAAAGCTTTAGTAATTTTGTTCATCATCATCATTCTTATTATTTATAGATTTTATAATTTTTTTAATTATTATTTCAGTTTTAGTTTGATCTATTTTAATACATCAAGTTAAAATAAATGAAAATAAGAAATATTGTCTTGGCCACTAAAATAAAATATGTTTTAAATATTTTATTTCAAGTAAAAAAAAAAAATTTTTTTTTTTTTATGGCTTTAGTTTTAATTAACTATAATAGCCCTGATTCCACTAAGCTTTATGTTAGCTTTATAAAATTTATTTTAAATTCAATTTAAAGGACTTGTTGTGGAGTGACGAGAATTAAAATACATGTTTTAACATATATATAATGTTCATAAAAATACCATTTATTTACAATAATACAAAAATAATTGTATTTTATTTACTAGTACTTATATTATTTCTTTGTTATTTGTTTTTGACCTGCAGTGTGTGTTTTTCTGTTGATCTCTCACGATCAGGTCTTGACGTCAGTTTAAAGGAACAGTACGGCTCGTGATCAGTGCCGGCCCCGTGGGGCTGTGGGGCCCGAGGCAAGACCATGAGCAGGGGCCCCACCGTAAAAACTGTCATAGCAGTTTGACAAGTGAATATAAATGAATAAATAAAATAAAATGACCATTTCAATATTTAAGCATAAATGTGCATTAAGTGTAACACACTCACCATACATATGTAAAAAACAGATTTGAACAAAAGGAGTGCGAGTGAGCTTGAGTAAATACAAAAAACCCCAAAAACCTTTATTGCATCAGACATTGGATCTGGGTCTGTAATTATTTAACGTGTAACACTAAATGTGGCTCTATTTCTCTAATATGACAAGTCTGTCTGTGATCATGGACATCATTGCATTTATTAAAACAAGTACTAATACTACTGCAATAAATAATATGTATATAGCATTCAAAACATCCTTTTTTTTTTGGCTCCAGAAAGATACCATTTAGATTCAATTTTTAGAACAACTTCACTTTAATCTCTCTATCATTCTTTCATTTCAGAGTAATTAAAATAGCATCGTTGTGTAACAAGACTTCATGAGGGGCAATATCAAATAAATTCCAAAATCTAAACTAAATCTGCACACAAGATGTGAACTGTAACTAGAAGGGTTTTGTTGTGCCTTTCTGTAGGGCTGCACAATTTGGCCAAAAATGTTGTTTTTATATATCAATATCACTACTAATAATTCTGATTATTGTTATTACTAAAAACATCAAACTAAATAATAATTATTGATATTGATTATTAGCAATAGGTTATATTTGACAGAAAACTGCAGCGTGACCTGTAGAGGTCTATAACTATAAATGTTTAGAAAGGTATAAGGATTTATTTTAAAATAACTTATGATTAAAAATCTTTGAAAGTGATTTCTTAATTTTTAGTCATAAATCTTATGCATGCACTGAGAGAGGGGGAAAAAAACAAATTATTTTTCCTATTTTTTACCCAAAATAAGGTGTTGTGAGCATTAATGAGTGAACAGATGCAATGCAATGTTTCGTTCTCACTGTATCCGGAGGCGCAGTCAGTCATGAAACTAATAGCAGGAAATCTCTAATATGGTCAAAGCTGAATAAAACGCATATAGAGACGTGAAAACATGAAGCCAATAAACATACGATTGCGAATAAATGGTCTCTGTTCTTCAAGCCATCTCGGGTATTTTTAGGCTAAATGAATAAACTATATTTATAATTCAATGCTAATCAAGCCTTTATCACTGTAATATACTATATAAACCAGGGGTGTCAAAGTCAGTTCCTGGAGGGCAGCCCGGCACAGTTTAGATTCAACCCTAATTAAACACATCTGATCCAGCTAATCAAGTCATTCAGGCTTATTTGAAAACTGCATGGTTTGTGTGTTGAGCAGGGTTGGGACTAAACTCGGCAGGGCCCTCCAGGAACTGAGTTTGACGCCGCTGATATAAAATAATGATTCTGTGATATGAAACCACGCCAGATGATCACAAAAGGAAGCTATTTCAAACACTCGACTTTGGAGTTATTGCATCAATCATGGATATGTAGTCAGAAGGTGTGTTGGGCTTGAAGCGGCGCTGCGCAGAGACGACCGATCGGTGTTTGACAGCAAAGTACCGCGAGAGCGACTCGAACGCATGCAGAGTTGTCTGCGCTCCATAGCTCTCGCGCAGGAGTTAGGGTTTGGGGAACTTTCTGAAACGAGGGAACGATTAGAGCCCTGGCCCTGGCTCGAGACGCTCAGGCACTTTGTCCGACAGCTTATCAGAATTCATATCAACACGACTTGCCTAAAATAAAACCTATAGACACAAAACACTTCATGCACTGTTAGGCACATTTCCAATCGTTTGTGTGGCGAGTGGAAGCTAAAGCGCGCTTTGCAAGACATGGAGGCGCCAGCGTGATCACTCACATTTTTTTCTCAAGAGTGGAAACTTAAAATACACCTTCATTTTTGTTCAGAAATGTAAGCGCAATACATCATTCGGAACTGTAAAGGGTCTACTTTTACTTGTGTGCACTCACAATATCAACAAAACCTTGTGCTTTTGTAAAATAAATTAAAACAAACAGGATGCGCTTTCTGCCGTCTTGGTCTTGAGCAGGAGCGCTTCACAATAATGAACCGAAGCTCAGCGAATACTTGCTTCCTCACAGAAATGATAAATATATCTAATAGAATGCTTTAAAATACTTTAAAACGGAATAATTCAAATCGAAAACAAAATCTCTCTCATTGTGTAGGCTAATCCATAAATATGTATTTCTCTCTAAAAGCATGTCCTGAGGAGAAACCGAGTCAGGATCGTCAACTTCATCTTTGCGACACTGACTCAGAAAAAGGTAGTTCATTAATAAATAATTCAAATATCTGCTTAGTATTTTTTTACGTTTTTTTTTTTGTTTGTTTGTTTTTTGGGCTTCTGTGCCAAGATTGTGTTTGCATGCAGTACAAATAGCCTACGGCGGCATTTTAGTGCCACGTTGAAAAACAACTAACTAAATAAGATTAACATCATAATGTTTTAAGAATAAAGTCAAAATTACTAAAATCATGTTATATTGCGTGAAGTTAATGTGAAAATTCCACCAATACTCCACCAAAAAAAAAAGAAAAGAAAGTCTGTGGCATCTAACCTGTCAATATAGTTATCTCACTACAAATTTAAGAGCATAAAAACACATTTATTGCTTGTAGTATTTTATCATTAAGTTGACAGAAGGCTGAGACGTTGTGTTTTAATATAAGTAACAAAGCACAAAGCTTATTGCGATTATTGGGTGGCTTGTGTGTTTCAAATGATGAATGGACTAGAAAACATTAAATATTACTTCCAAGCATTTATACCGTAAATAAACAGCTTGCGAATAGTCACGCAACATTAATTACTTCAGAAAAATCAACAATAGCCTAAGTTAAGTTAACCGAGTTTGGGGGGGGGGGGCTTAAAAATGTTTTGCATGTGCTACGCCACTGCTCTCGCGGTACTTTGATATCAAACACTGATCTGTCTGCGCAGCGCCGCCTCAAGTCGAACACACCTAGAAATTCAAGTGACAACCTCGCGGCCGCAGGGCCCTCCCTTTAAGGACCGCCTGACCCCTGACCTCGGGCGGCGTAGGCCGCAGACAGGTCCTCCTCCTCGTCCTCGGCGCGTCTCCTCTCCAGTGTGTTGGGTCTGGAGTTCTGGAGTCCTGAAACACGGCAGCGGAGTCAGAGACGGCTCCGGAGCGGAGCGGAGCTCAGCGAGGATCACACTCACCCTTACAGAGAGATCCGTCATCATTCAGCTGCACGTGAGACGGCAGAGACATGTTCTCCCGCGGCAGATACACGCCGTTCTCGCTGCTGCACACACACACACACACACACACACACATCAGATCTCATCAGCTCACACAGTAACACCAGTATTATCAGAGAACGCTGAGGAGCGGCGCACCGTTTGCAGGAGAGACGCACTGCAGGCTCCTCTGAAAACAACACAACAACATCAGAGATCAGCTCACAGAAACATGTGTACAGAGTACTTCAGAGACTGAGATCATGTACCGAGGGCTTTGGTTTTGTCCTTCTGAAGGAGGAAGAACACCATCAGAGTGAAGATGAGGAGGGTGATGAAGCCGGCGACGCCGCCCGTCACGATCCCGAACACCGGCACCTCCACACGCGACTGCAGGAACTCTGGAGGAACACACGTTTATTTGATCAAAAATACAGTAAAAATACTGAAATATTATTCTAATTTAAAATAAATATTTTCTATATGAATATGTGTTAAACTGTAATTTATTTCTGTGATCAAAGCTGAATTTTCAGCATCATTACTGCAGTCTTCAGTGTCACATGATCTTCAGAAATCATAATAATATGCTGAATTGCTGCTCAAGAAACATTTCTGATTATTATCAATGTTGAAAACAGTTTTTGCTGCTCAATATTTTTATTTTTATACCGTCATGCATTTTATTTCTCAGGATTCACAGATAAAAGGAAAGTTCAAAAGAACAGCATTTATTTGAAATAGAAATATTTTGGAACATTATAAATGTCTTTATTATCACTTTCATACTATTAAATATGAATATGAATTTATTTAACTAATTGGTACTAAATAATATTAGTAATAAATAGTGATGGGTACGCTTGAAAGGCTTCGAAACCTTTACGAATCTTTTGTTTCGAATCACTGATTCGGAGCGTGTTTCAAACTGCCACGTGATCTCAGTAAACGAGGCTTCGTTACGTCATAACTGTTTCGAAACGTTTCGCAATTTTAACAGTTCACCAGTAGCGGGAGATCTCTCTGAAGACTTTTTTTATTGACTTCTAATAAAAACAGAACATACAGGCTACAAGAGTATAACCATACATGCCAGGGGTAATAAAGATGTATACAGATAAATAAATAAAGACAGAAAGGCATTAAGTTTTTATCATTTGATGTTGTTTTTAAATATATTTTAACATCGACTTTAAATGGTCTTAGAATTTGCTAATGAAATGTCATAAGGGTCAATTTTTTTTTAAATTGAAGTTCATACATCATCTGAGTTAATAATCTTTTCATTGATGTATGGTTTGTTGGACAATATTTGTCTGAGATGCAACTATTTGTAAATCTGGAATCTGAGGGAGCAAAAAAATCTAAATATTGAGAAAATCACCTTTAAAGTTGTTCAAATGAAGTTCTTAGCAATGCATATTACTAATCAAAAATGAAGTTTTGATATATTTACGGTAGGAAATTTACTAAATATCTTCATGGAACATGATCTTTACTAAATATCCTAATGATTTTTGGCATAAAAGAAAAATGTATAA
>CM071952.1:29560000-29580000 GCA_036784905.1 Acrossocheilus fasciatus | reverse complement strand
CACAATTACATGCAAGCAACCCTAATGCTTGCCCATATATTAAGTGCATGCAAGTTAATTAATATTACTCAGTAATTGCAGTGTTGGGGGTAATGTATGACAAGTAACGTGCGTTACATAATCTGATTACTTTTTCAAGTAACTAGCAAAGTAACATCACTTTTTAATTGATCAGAAATCCCCGTGTTTGTCGTGTTCTGTGCTGTGAATATGATCTTACTGTAGTTCTAGAATAAATATCAACCTGCGATTAATCATCACACCCGCACGTGTTCCTCAAAATCAATAAAAACTGTGAAAAGCGAACTCAGAATATGATGCAAATCCGCAATAATGTTAAATTACACAAATGTGTACTTAATCCCATTTTATTAACCAAAGTCTCCGCTGCCATACTAATAACAACCTTAGATGTGGTTTCTGAGTAATGAACCTCCTTCTGTGTGTTTTTCGCCCAGTGAGAAAAACTAACACAAGTGACGTAATGCATTACTTTTAAAAGTAACTTTCCCCAAAACTGCGTGAATGCAGAATTACACTGTAACAGGGACACCGTAAAATACTCTCATGTAACATTCTTTTTTTTTTTTTAAGTGTTACTAATTGTTTCAGAACTTTCAGACAACATTCATAATGTTTGCAAATTAGCAGAATAGAATGTTCCCTTAAAGTTCACTCAACCAAACTAAACAGTTAGTCTTTGAAGACTCAGAGATAACACACGACTGAAACACATCTCTTCAGCGCTGTGTCCGGTCCAGTGAAAACTCATCAGTTCTGAGACTAATTATCAGAGGAACCCGGGGTTTTCTGGTTCTGTACCACAGCGTTACTGCCTCTGAAAGAACACACACACACACACACCTCTGTCATAGTCATTTCTTTATTTATATATATTTATTATTTCTCTCAGTTTGTTTGGAATCTTTTTTTAACCATTGTTGTTGCACTTTAGTATTTTTCCAAAAACAAAGCCAAAAAAATGAAAATAAACAAAAGAAAATGACAAAGCTGTATAAAGGAAAAGAGGGAGGAGCGTGACATGATGGACAGACGGAGGATGAGGAGGAGGATGCTCTCTTCATCACAGACTCGCGCCCGTCTCTCCTCAGACGATCACGTGACAGTTATTGGATTGGTCGGACTGAAGACGAAACGGCGGCAGAAATCGTCCAATTTCGGCGCGTTTGGGCTTTAAGCTCTGAGAGGGACGCGAAGCGAAGCGTCCGTCCGTAAGTTTGGCTAAAAACATCGACATCAGAACTGAAATAAAACCGCAAAATCAACAATATACAAAAGCTTTTCTAACAACATCCACAAAAATAACCGATAAAGCTCTGAAACAGAAAAGAAGATGGCCCATGAGCAGGATCTGTGAAACTACCCACAATGCACCAGTCGTCAGACGGACGGATGGAATGAAGGAGGAGAACGAGAAACGGAGGAGAAGCCAAAACGAAAGGAAAGTCACAAAAACTGAAAGTGCAAAAATCACCGTGAGGAAACAAACGCGGCTGTTCTCTTGCAACACAGAACGGTTTTAATAATAATCGTCATTCTTTTAATAATGTCATAACCATAAAACGTCTTTTACAGAAAACAAGAACAATAATGATCATAATTCCTACAGAACATTAGCCATAAAAATGCGTTAAAAATAAAAAAACAGAAGTGAAGAAGGTGAGAGCGAGTGAGTCGGCCATCCCGGCGGAGGTGGTCGATCGTGACCGGAATGATCCGCCGCGGCGCAGGCTTCACGTGAAATACTTTGGGTTTGTGGCGTTTGGTAAAGACGTCGTCTCTTCGCGCGCATGTGTGTGTGTGTGTGTGTGTGTGTGTGTGTGTTTACGTAAGACTCTGTGTTTGCCTTGTACATCGGAGTGCGCGACAGCGCCGCTATGGCAACGGAAGGAGGGGCTTCGGGTGCGGGAGGGGCGGATGATTATTGGGCTGCAGCCAATCGGAGACGCTCCCAGCGGAAGAGGAAGCCGAGAGCTCCGCCCCCTGCGTGCAGGCCACACCCACGACACCCCGACAGACAGACGATGAGGATTTGGCATGACAGCACAACACAGCAGACGGATATGAGCTTTATACAGCAAATACACCCCTGAGAGAGAAAAACACAAACACACACGTGTTAAAGTTACAGACGGATGCATCAAATATCATCAAACACTATTAACAGCGATCACATGACGTTAACTAACCGCTTGATTTTACTGTATATTCCTGTCATACGGACATCAGCTTGAGATGAGATACTCAGCACTGATACACTATTATTAAATATAGTGTAGAAACTTTCATTTTCTGTAAAGCTGCTTTGCAACGATCTGCATCATGAAAAGCACTATACGGCTGAACCACTGATGACACGTGGACTATTTTAATGACGTCCTTATTAACTTTCTGTGTCTTGATCGTGGCAGGACCCTTGAGGTCGACTGTGGAACGGCATGAGAGTGTTTGAAGTGTGAAAGCACTGCTCTCAGTATTAATACCACAAAACAGCACAGAATAGTGCATAAGTATGTGAACCTTTTCAAAATACACACTATGTTTGCACGCACCCTCATGATGTGATTTAGGCGATATATTAACACAATACTGAAGTGATTAACTCATAATCAAAGTCTAATAAAATGCTGATTATAATTAATAAGCAGGCATGTTTACACCTTAATCACATTATCTGCTCAGACGTACACGGATGATGTTTTTCACATAACTCCACTTCTGAAGATGAAAAACCATCTAATACATCCGTGGAATGTGTTGTAAGCAGATTAAACCCATGTGTGTTGTGCATTGGTGTGTGTGGTAGAAATAATCAAACGTCTTAGTTAATATCAGAAAAATGAAAATGACATGTCAATGAGAGTGAACAGTTTAGCTTGAGTCGTGTGAATATATTCCTGCAGGGCTTTATATGATGCAGATCGTTTCAAAGCAGCGTCAGTAATAAACAGCAAAATAAGAAACAGTGACGGAAACTCAACTATGTTTCAGTTCTGGTTCTGGTTCTAAAGACAACGGCGTCGTTACTGAGATCTGCTCGGTTCAGTGTTGATTCAGTCTTTGCTCTGTTCATTGTATTATTGCTGCACATATAAACAACAGGTTACACTTTATTTTAAGGTGTCCTTGTTACAGTGTAATTATATATTTAAGTACTGAGTAATATTAATTAACTACATGCACTTACTGTGTGATTAGAGTTTGGCTCGTCAGGGTTACTTGCATGTAATTATGCATAATTTATTGTTATTATAATAGTAAGTACATGTAACCTGTGTAACAAAGACACCTTAAAATAAAGTGTTACCAGCAACAGTATCCTGATGTGTTCCGTGCTCGTGTACCTGTGTTCATTAGACCCCGGCCTGCTCCACGCTGTACTGCAGATCCGGGGTTTTGTAGCTTAGCAGCATGTCACTGGTGCAGGAGGAAGGGTAACACGCGGCGGGGTGAACGTCTGCCTCCACGTCACACACTGAACACACACACACACACAACACTGTCAGTGAGAGAGAGAACACGCGTGTGTGTGTGTGTGTGTGCTGCGCTTACACACCTGACCCCTCCCTCTGCTGCAGCTGCTGGCTTCCTGTCAGAGACGATTGGCTGAGGATGTCCGACATGCGGGCGGAGCTTAGCGCCTTGCCAGCCAATAAGCTCATTCCAGACATAGACTCCGCCTGCTCCTACAAGAACAAGAGGTCAAGAGGTCAGCGCTGGAACTGCATCACACACACACTCACTCTCACACACACACACACACACACTCACTCTCACACACACACACTCACTCTCTCTCACACACACACACACACACACACACACACACACACACACACACACACACACACACACACTCTCACTCTCTCACACACACTCACTCTCACACACACACTCACTCTCTCTCACACACACACACACACACACACACATACACACACACACACACTCACTCTCACACACACACACACACACACACACACACACACTCACTCTCTCACACACACTCTCACACAAGCTCACTCACATACATACACTCTCTCTCAAACACACACACACACACACACACACACACACACACACACACTCTCTCACACACACTCTCTCACAAGCTCACTCACATACATACACTCTCTCTCAAACTCACACACACACACACACACACACTCTCTCACACACACTCTCACACAAGCTCACTCACATACATACACTCTCTCTCAAACACACACACACACACACACACACACACACACACACACACACTCTCTCACACAAGCTCACTCACATACATACACTCTCTCTCAAACACACACACACTCTCTCACACACACTCTCTCACAAGCTCACTCACATACATACACTCTCTCTCAAACTCACACACACACACACACACTCACTCTCTCACACACACTCTCTCACAAGCTCACTCACATACATACACTCTCTCTCAAACACACACACACACACACACACACACACACACACACACACTCACGTAAGCGTCGTCGCAGGTCTGGATGGTGTGATGTCGCTGTAATGATGCTCGCGGTCTGAAAGCGTCTCCCTGTGTGGCGCGTGAGCCGTAGCCGTTATGGTCTCCCTCCATCACCCGACAGTCTGCAGCATCAGCACACGCCTCTGAGACACACAGCAGACACTCATTTCATTTTGTTTGTGGTGCAACATTACTTTCATGATAATTTAACACTTCATTATAACATGAGATACACAACCAGTCAAAGGTTCGGAATAATTAAGATTTTTAAAAATGTTTTTGAAAGAAAGTCTCTTCTGCTTACAAAAGCTGAATTCATTTGATCAAAAATATAGTAAAAACAGTAATATTGTGAAATATTATTACAATTTATAACTTGTTTTCTATGTGAATATATTATAAAATGTAATTTATTTCTATGCATTTTCAGCAGCTATCATTGTATTTTTGATCAGAAGTGACTTCTTTCAGAAAAAAAAATAAAAATGTAATCTTTTTTTATTCCAACATTTCTTCAGGGAAGTTTTACACAATCACAGTTATATTTGAACTGCATGCAGATTTAAATCATTAAAAAACATATGTATATATATACATACACAGTAATGCCTGTAAATTGAAAAATGCATATTTATATATTTTAAATATAACATGTACTTTGTTATACTGTATTTTTCTTTTTCCTGTCATTGCTTGTTTTGTGTATAACGCTTTGACAGTATTGTATATTAACACAATCACATGGAAGCTTGTTTGCGCCAAGGGTTAAAAAAAAACAAAACAAAAAAAAATTCACAAATCTGACTTTTCTCATAATTCTGAGAAAAAAAAAGTCACAATTAAGAGACATAAATTCAGAATTATGATACAAACTAACAACTGCTAGAAAAGAGTCATATGTTGCAATTATTATTGTTTTTTAATTCCACGTCAAAAGCAAGCTTCCACACAATCACGGCAGTAAAGTACGGTAAGAAACTGAGACTGAGTAAACTATCACCTCAAACTCTTTGTGTGCAAATTTAGATAATAATATCTGATTTATGAATGTTTGTTTGAAATGTGAAGCACTTTAAACAGAGTCATGTCATTGTTTTCAATAAAAAATGCAGTGCTTGATTTGGTTTATATTTTCTCACGGCGCCCTCTTGTGGGTTTGGGAGAAAATACAGTACTTTTTTTCCCTTTAACATCTTTAGAATTGACATATAATTTGAAGATTATTATTAAGTGAGAAACTCAAACTCCGACATTTTGTCAGCCCTAATGTAACGAGATGTGTTTCAGCTTCTGAGGAGGTTTTCTGAGCAGGACGTGTCCCAATTACATTAACTCGCTCTTAGAGCTGATTTTACTTTGACTAAACAGCTATTTGACCGCTGGTTAACATCAGAGTTAGTGACCTACAGCAGCTGACGCCAGCATTATTACATTCTGATGAATCATTCACTGCAAGGAGCATGTATTACACTACAGAGAGTCCACACTGTAAAAATGACCTTCATTTTAATGGTAAAAGACAGCAAAAATGCTATGGTTAAAAACATGTTAATTAGTTAAATCAAATGGGATTTCATGTAATTTTAGAGTGAAATACAGTAATGTATAGTTTTCAGAAGCAAAAAAGAACATATTCTCTGTGTGACGGCTCGTCATGTGACTCAGTCTTTATTGTGATGTTTTCTGATTGTCATTGAGAGTAAACACTCTTTTCTCTGTATGTACACTAGACACTTTATAAACACTCCTTTGTACCTCGGGCCGCCGTGCTGCTGCGCATGTAGGCGTGTCTGTGGGTGGGGGAGGAGCCAAGGGGCGGAGCCAGCATCTCATGTCCCTCCGCGCAGGGGGCGGTGGCTTTGGCCAGCAGGCCCTCGTGATAGGCCGGCATCTCATCCTCCTCCATGCTCTCCGAGTGAGGGGCGGGGCATTCGGGCGGGGTTCTGATCTGGAGCAGGTGATGGTAGTGCTGAGAGGGCGGGGCCTGCGGAGGGGCGGGGTCTAAGCTCTCAGCCGCTTGGCCCAGTTGCTGCAGCATCAGCATCTCCCCATAGTCCTGCGGGTTGGTGGGCGGGGCTGCGGCAGCAGTGGGCGGGGCCATGGCACCGGGGGGCGGAGCCGAGCGGAGGCTCTGGCGTTTGAGCAGCGCGGCGAGGTCCTGCGGAGGCAGGCGGGGGTCGGCGTGTCCCGTGAGCGAGTGGCGTGGCGAGAGCAGGCCCTGCAGGGTCGGCGTGACGTGCTGCTGAGCCGGACGATACTCCAGCGGCGTGGGAGAGAGCAGAGCCTGCTGCAGCGCAGACGGATAGCCCTGATAGCCCTCCAGCCCCGGCACCTTCAGCGACGCCCCCTGCATGTAGGGGTTATAGGTGCCGATGATGCTGCTCATGCCCTCGCCGAACATGTGCGGGTTAAACTGCTCATACGTAGCAGTGTGGAAGCGACTCAAGCTGCGACTGCAACACAAACACACACACAAGCACAACTGTGAAACCACAGCCTCTAATTAGCATAACCACACCCCCTACTATCATTATGTGGGAGGAGTCTGATCTGACTCCACCCCTCTAACACTGGGTACGTTAACATGGACATCAGTAATCTAATTATTTACCTTATTTTGAATAAGACAATATTATGATTAAGGTGTTTACATGAGTTGCTTTTAGAATAATCCTTTCATGTTCCCGTTTTACATGTTATAGTACACAGATCGATTAATGGCACACGTCATTACGTTCCCTCCAGAATTTCACATATCAACATACACTTCGTCTTTCGTTATTGTGCCATGTACAGTTTTGTGTTTTATTTTTACTTTTTTATGAAAGCTTCAAGTGCAGTTAATTATTTGTCATGCTATACGTGCAAACAGCGAATGCGGGGAAAACTCCTACACGACGGTAATAGTGTGTACATGTCTATACTGCACTTCCATAATGTGACCAAAACAGGAATACTCCACGTCTTAATACGATTTGTGTTTTCTTCAAGGATGACTTTAGCCTGATTAAAGTAATCAAAAATCTCTACATGGTAGATTCTTAATGAGAGTACCGTCTTAATCGTGTTAAAATCTGAGTATTGTCGTCCATGTAAACGCACCGAGTGTTCTAAAGTCAACATGAAACACTGATGTATGTAATACAGGACTGTCAAATTAATTCAAATTTCAAATATTAGTTCAAACATTTTTTTTAAATGCAGAAGCTGTGTATTCAAATTTTAATGTCAGTAGGCGTGAGATAATGTAGTTTTGTTAGCCTCTTAACCCATTAGATGCTGCACTGTGTTGTTAAATCAGAAAATGGAAGAAAAAGAGGGTGAATACAGTTTGAAGCACTTGTTTTCTCATATTACTGATGGACCTTTATCTACATGCACTTTTGCACAATTTAAGAAATTATATTAGATTTATGAATGTTTGAAATGTGAAGCACTTTAAACAGAGTCATGTCATTGTTTTCAATAAAAAATGCAGTGCTTGATTTGGTTTATATTTTCTCACGGCGCCCTCTTGTGGGTTTGGGAGAAAATACAGTACTTTTTTTCCCTTTAACATCTTTAGAATTTACATTATAATTTGAATATTATTATTAAGTGAGAAACTCAAACTCCGACATTTTGTCAGCCCTAATGTAACGAGATGTGTTTCAGCTTCTGAGGAGGCTTTCTGAGCAGGACGTGTCCCAATTACATTAACTCGCTCTTAGAGCTGATTTTACTTTGACTAAACAGCTATTTGACCGCTGGTTAACATCAGAGTTAGTGACCTACAGCAGCTGACGCCAGCATTATTACATTCTGATGAATCATTCACTGCAAGGAGCATGTATTACACTACAGAGAGTCCACACTGTAAAAATGACCTTCATTTTAATGGTAAAAGACAGCAAACATGCTATGGTTAAAAACATGTTAATTAGTTAAATCAAATGGGATTTCATGTAATTTTAGAGTAAAATACTGTAATGTATAGTTTTCAAAACTAATGTATAGTTTTAGTTTTCTAAAAAAGAACAAATAATCTTATAATTTACAGTGAAAAAATATAAAAGGACATTCCCAGAATTCTCTGTGACGATTCATCAGGTGACTTAGTCTTTATTGTGATTTTTGTTACACTAAGTGCAAATAGCTATAGATTCTATTCACACTGTTAAAATAGCAGGATTTTCTGCTATTTATATTACTTATTGCAAATAGTGGCAATTATCTGCACCTCAGTATCGTAAAACAGTATGCAATAATAATGTATTGAGGTTAAATGATCATTTTAATTCAAATGATTAAATGGATGCCACCTTATTGTGACTGCGAAAGCTAGATTTGATTGCGTCAAAAAAGACTACGGCACATGTCTTACTGCTACTGGAACCATTATTACATGATCGTCTTTTGTAGTGTTGACTCGCCCAATCACATGTTGGTGGGCGGAGTTAGTGTAAATGGCCTCTGCCAACGAGGCGGGCTATTTGCACTTAGCGTAAACAGACACTCCAATTTTTATTTTTTATTGCAGGTTTATTGTAAATGTAAAAAAACCTGATTTTAGTCATTTGGAATTTTAACCCTATTTCACTGAAAGTTTTTATTGTAAATTTAAGTGCAACCTTAAACCTTAAATCATTGCTACTGCATGGTAAAGTTCCATCAACCACAGTTGATGCTTTTTACTGTAAATTTCACAGATTTTTTTTTTACACTAAATGCTGATTTCATGTTGACTTTAAAACACATAAGACTGATATGAAAACTGCATTAATCAGTGATCCAGCGCTTCTCAACACTGCTCCTGGTGAAGTGTTGTGAATCACTGCGTTCATCTGCTAACAGCACTGAGCATCTACTCCTCATCGTCCCGTCTCAGATCCGCTGGAGTTCAGATCTCCAGTGAACGCGACACAGGACGCTCATCTACTGCTAGCACTGGACATCAGCATGTCTCAAAGTACCTCAGCGTCCGGCGCTCAATCGTCTGGACTGATACACCGTCGTCTGGGAGAATCTCGCAATATTTACACAAATCATTTCCACAACAGATTCATTTAAATCATCTACAAGCACTAAACATGCTGAACTGCATTTAAACGAACATACACAGCACTGAGTCAAAACTAAAGTAAACAATAAAACCATTTGATTCTATTTAAAAAAACAAAAAAATTAAAAGCACAAAATGAACAGAACAATCGTGAAGCGTTTCTGCGGCGCTCGCGTCACCTGTGAGTTTCTGCGTTATCGGCGCTCAGCTGCTTCCCCAGAACTCTGTGAGAGGGCGTGGCTAGGAAGCCTTGCCGCTGGGCTCCGCCCCCCAGCTCCACCTCCTGCACCTGAATGGTCACCTGCTGCTGCGCAAGCGTGCGGGCGGAGCCTGGCGGAGGCTGCTGATTGGGCAGCGCCATGCGGGGGAGGCTGGTGGGGGGAGGGCTGGCGCTGGGAGACTGGTAGAGGGAGGAGCCATGCTGGAACTGAACCGCAGACGGCCCGCCTGTGGGAGGAGTTTAACACGTCAGCGTCACGAGCGACTGCATGTCAATCACACGACAGCTCCTGCTGACCGACACTGACCATGCGCCTGCATCATCCCCTGACTCCCCGGAGGAGGACTCTGATTGGCTGGCCTGAAGAGGTGGTTGTTGGGATGCGTAGGAGGAGGACTGGAGGGCTGAATACGCAACCTGAGAGAGAAAGAAGCACAGCGATCAGCATCTGTCCATCTGTGAGTGTGTGCGAGAGTGTGAGTGTGTGAGTGTGTGTCGGTGAGTGAGTGTTCGAGTGAGTGCAAGAGATGTGATATGTCATCAAGTGTTTTTGTTAGTTTTTCCTGTTTTTTTGTTTGTCAAACATGATCAGTTTCACAAGGGAAGAACTGCTGAACATTCGGCAGAACACACCACAAAATCTCCAAAGATGTTTAGCTGAACATAGTAGTCGGTGGAGCTGCGGTGCTGTTCAGACGCTTCAGGACGCGCAGACGGGGGAAGCGACCCTGCACGCTCGTGAAGCTCAGATAGTGCGGATTTTGAATGCCGTTGCCTAGCATTCATCTGGCTAATCTCTGCTCTCTACCCAACAAAACGGACAAACTTCTTCTGCTTTCCCAGTTAAACAAGAACTTTTCAAACTCTGCTGCTCTGTGTTTCACGGAAACCTCGCTGAACGGCGCCATTCCAGACAGCACGCTTCATCTTCCAGCTGATCAGAGCAGATCGCGACGCAGAATCAACGGGGAAATCGTGCGGCGGCGGGACATGCTTCTACATCAATGAGAGGTGGCGTACAGATGTAACTGTGTTACAGAAGATGTGCTGTTCAGATCTAGAAACGCTTTTCATCAACTGTAAACCTTTCTACTCGCCGCAGGAGTTCTGCTCGTTCATTCTCGTGAGTGTCTACATTCCACCGCAAGCTCACATGAGCTCAGCTTTACAGAAACTCGCTGATCAGCTCACCGACACAGAACAACAGCACCCGGACTCTGTTTTAATCATTCTCGGGGACTTTAATAAAGCCAATCTCTCACGAGAACTGCCAAAATACAGACAGCATGTTACATGCCCCACCAGAGACAGTAATATACTGGTTCACTGTTACACAACAATAAAACATGCACATCTCTCTGTCCCACGGGCAGCTTTAGGACTCTCTGATCACTGTTTGGTTCACCTTATACCGACCTACAGGCAGAAACTGAAATCAGCTAAACCTGTATTAAGGACTGTAAAGAGATGGACTAATGAGACAGAGCAGGATTTACAAGCCTGTTTCTCTCTCACTGATTGGAGTGTTTTTGAAGCTGCTGCCACCGATCTGGACGAGCTCACAGAGATTGTAACATCATATATCAGTTTCTGTGAGGATATGTGCGTTCCTACCAGGACTCATCTAACTTATAATAATGACAAACCATGGTTCACTGTTAAACTCAGACAGCTCCGTCAAGCCAAAAAGATGCTTACAGGAATGGGGACAGAGTCTTGTATAAACAGGCCAAATACACACCGGAAAAAGAGATCAGAGCGGCAAAGAGGAATTATTCCGATAAGCTAAGGATCCAGTTCTCTTCCAGTGACACAGCTTCAGTGTGGAAAGGTCTGAAAATCATCACCAATTACAAGACAGCATCCCCCAGCACCGTGGAGAAGCAACAACTGGCAGATGATCTGAATAAGTTCTACTGCAGGTTTGAAAAAACACCATTCACACCTCCTGCAACCCCCCTCTGCCCCCTCCTGCATTGCAGATCAGTGAAGATGATGTGCATCAGGTCTTCAGAAAGAACAAAAGAAGGAAAGCACCAGGCCCAGACAGTGTGTCACCAGTCTGTCTGAAAACCTGTGCTGACCAGCTGGCCTGTGCTGATCTTCACACAGATCTTCAACAGATTGCTGGAGCTGTGCGAACTCCCCTCATGCTTCAAATGCTCCACCATCATCCCCATCCCAAAGAAACCCGAAATTACTGGACTTAATGACTACAGACCTGTGGCTCTAACATCTGTGGTCATGAAGTCATTTGAAAAAACTGGTTTGGGCTTATCTGAAGGACATCACTGGACCCTTACTGGACCCCCTGCAGTTTGCCTACAGAGCAAACAGGTCTGTGGATGATGCAGTCATTATGGGACTGCATTACATACTGCAACATCTAGACAGACCAGGGACTTATGTGAAGATCCTGTTTGTTGACTTCAGCTCGGCCTTTAACACCATCATCCCATCACTCCTTCAGCCCAAACTAACTCAGCTCTCCATCCCCACCTCCATCTGTCAGTGGATCACCAGCTTCAGACAGACAGGCAGCAGCTAGTGATGCTGGGAAAATACACATCCAGCATCCGCACCATCAGCACTGGTGTTCCTCAGGGCTCTGTTCTCTCCCCGCTGCTCTTCTCCCTCTACACCAGCGACTGCACATCTAAAGACCCCTCTGTCAAGCCTCATCCAGGATGGTGACGAGTCTGCTTACAGACAGGAGGTTAAGGAGCTGGCCGTCTGGTGCAGTCTTAATAACCTGGAGCTCAACACGCTCAAAACAGTGGAGATGATCGTGTACTTCAGGAGAAATCCCCCTGCTCTCCCTCCACTCACCATCATGAACAGCACTGTGACTGCAGTGGAGTCATTCAGGTTCCTGGACACCACCATCTCTCAGGACCTGAAGTGGGACATTCACACTGAGTTCATTGTGAAAAAGGCCCAGCAGAGGTTATACTTCCTTCACCAGCTGAGGAAGCCACAGGAGCTGCTGAAACAGTTCTACTCCGCTATCACTGAATCCATCCTCTGCACTTCAGTAACTGTCTGGTTCAGCTCAGCTACCAAATCTGACCTCAGAAGACTACGGAGGGTAGTCCGGACTGCTGAGAGAATCATTGATACAACTCTCCCCGCTCTCCAAGAACGAAGAGTGAGCAAAAGAGCTGGTAAAGTCACTCTGGACCCTCACATCCAGCACACTCGCTCTCTGAACCGCTGCCGTCTGGTCGACGCTACAGAGCTCCGAGCACCAGAACGACCAGCACAGGAACAGTTTCTTCCCTCAGACAATCCATCTCATGAACACATGAACACACAACACTATCATACTTTTTATTTATTATTTAACACAAACTTATTACATTTCAAATTTGCACCTAACATACCTGGACATACTGAATTGTCTATTTGGTATATTGTCTTTGTGCCAATTTGCATATTGGCCATTTTGTATATTTGTACATTATTTTTTTTATTATCTGTGTCCTGTCCTGTCGCTGTCATCCTGTTGCACTGCGGAGCTACTGTCACTAAAACGAATTCCTCGTATGTGCAAACATACTTGGCAATAAAGCTCATTCTGATTCTGAAGAATTTTTCTGTTTTTGTGACAAATCAGGACATAGATGTGTATAAATATAATAAGGGTATGACAGGTATTACAAGGAGAAGGTGACTTTTCAGGACATTACTCCATGTCCCCACTTTTCAAAACGTGTGTGTGTGTGTGCGAATGTGAGTGAGTGAGTGAGTGTGTGTGTGTGCGCATGTGAGTGAGTGAGTGAGTGAGCGAGTGTGTGCGTGTGTGTGTGTGTGTGTGTGTGTGTGTGTTCACCTCTGTAGCTGGTATGTAAGGTGACTGCTGGGCTGGTTTTCTCCATGTCCCAAAGACAGGGCCTGCAAACAGGAAGTCAACATGGTCACATCCCTTCATAGACAGTCAGGTGTGTGTGTGTGTGTGTGTGTGTGTGTGTGTGTGTGCATTTATTTAACACTATTAAACTGGCTGTTTCGTCATCAACACATCACACCAAGCTGCATTCGTGTAACTGTAACTCTTCAATTGTTCGCGCCACAGAAATAATTCAAAATGCTCCTGACAGCAACTTTACGGTCATGTCCTGCAGGTTCTAAAGGGTTAACCGGTTAACTCTCGTCTTCACAGGTAATGTGTCTCCTCTGGTTCTTCTGCTGTAATGATGGTCTTGATTTCAAAACTATCCCCTGGTTTCACAGACAAGGTTTAAGACTAGTCCCAGACTAAAATGTAAGTCTGAGCTGTTTCAACTGAAAGAAACTTGCACTGACTGATCTTCAAATATATCATATCATATGTTTCTGTCTAAGGCACGTTTATAAAAATGACTTAAATGTCCTAATTGAACTATGACCTAATCCTGGCTTAGTCTGTGCAGCCAGGCCTCGGAGTTTCCTAACCCTGAGTAACTAAAATAATTACAATTAAAACAGATTTAAGAGCTGATGGTCCTTCAGGGTTTCTGCTCTTTATAACCAATCAATCTTTTCCAGTCGTTCATGATTCAATGGATCAGGATTTTAAACAATATTTTTACTCAATTTCAGTCTAATGAAATACTTTAAAGCTCTGCATTATTAGAAAAATGTATATTTGTTATTAAATTGCCCATGGCTTTTATTCAAGATTTGAATAATTTCAATTACTTCTCCAGGTCTAGAAATAACACTTTTGAGATGTATCTGTGAGACCGATAAGAAACAGTTCAGAGACAAACTTAAAATAAGAAATAGCTTGATTTGTTTTATTGTTTTAAATCATTTGAAGTCATCTTGAAAAGTCTCCTGAGGCCCTGTTTGAGAACCACTGATTTATGGACTTCAGAAGTGAGTTACATCTGACAGAACCTGCCATCGGTCACGTCCTTATTTAGAAAAGACATTCATTAAGTAATAAATGTCCTTTTTCATGCGTTTAATAAACTAAAACTAAAAACCCATTTCTGTTACTTGAAAAAAAAAAAGAACCTCAAATGAAATACAGTAAAATATTAAAGGGTTAGTTCACCCAAAAATGAAAATTATCCTGTGATTTACTCACCCTCGAGGCATCCTAGGAGTATATGACTTTCCTCTTTCAGATGAATCCAGCCGGAGTTATATTAGAACAGTAGGTTATATGTGATTGTTAGATTGGTCTATGTGTTGTGTTATGGTGTCTTGGTAGTTTGTTTTTATGTAAAGCACTGTGGGAAACCCTTGTGGTTCTTTTAGTAGTGCTATATATATATAAATAAATAAATAAACCAAACCATATTAAGAATAGTCCTTGCTCTTCCAAGCGTTTTCATTGCAGTCAGCAGCTGTCTCTGTTCATCAGTCCAAAACACGTCAAATAAAGCAGGGATGCAACGATACCGTTTTTTCAGATCCGACCCGATCCAGAAATTTCTGAATATCGGCCAATTCCGATCCGATCAGATACCAGCGCAGTTATTTATTTATTTTTAAATCAATGTAGAATTTCTGTGTCACTCTTTTGTGTGTTAAACACAATCTATTAGACAACTTAATTTTAATGAAAAAATAACATGAAAAAATATCTAGGGGTAAAACCTTTGGTCATGTGTTTTGTAATATAAACCCGATCGCTCTGGGCCGCATTCCAGAGAGAAAATCATGAGTGCAAAATGTTTATAAAATCTAAACATTTAGTGAAATAACATTATTTAGCGGGGGACAAATAAAAGTGAATGTGAGAAGGACTAATTCTGGTAAAATTATACTCATTGCTCTTTGCATTGTTGTAAAATACATTAATGAAAACAAGTAAATGTATTTATTTATAAATATAAACTACAAAATTAAAAAGACATTTCTTTTAAATGTATAGCACAGTAGTGAAGGCAGCAGCATATGACAGAAGAGTCCTATTACTGTGCTACACATTAGATTATTAACAGCCTTGATACGACAGAACAAGAAACGCTATAAATAATCTTTCATTGCGCGAAAGCATTATAATACGAAAAGCTCCACTAGAGAGCGACACAAAGCACTTATCACAGCCTCCTGTGGCGAATCCATGCGTTTTCGTAAGAAAAATATCCATATTTCAAACGTAATAAACACTCTTCTCTCACTTCAACTAACTGTCATAAGCGGAAGCCGTGCAGGCGGAGCATGTAGGAATTAGAAGTGCAAACCGAGGATTTTGATATAAACCAAGAGGAGACTGGTTTTCCTTTGTTGAAGTAAGAAAACTTTGCTTCCTTTTTGTCTTGTAAACAAACAGGCGAGACTAGCATATCTCAGAGAGGAGCGTGTGTCCTACATCATCCGCCAGAACGGCTTGCACGTATGATAGATAGCGGAAGTGTTTATTACATTTGAAATATGGATATTTTTCTTACAAAAACACATGGATTCCCCCGTGTTTTGGACTGTGGAACGGAAACACCCGTCCACTGCAATGAAGGCGCTTAGAAGAACCAGGACAGTTTTTAATATAACTTCAATTGGATTCGTCTGAAAGAAGAAAGTCAAATACACCTAGGATGCCTCACAGGCTAACTTTCATTTCTGGGTGACCTAACCCTTTAAAAAACTTAAACATGTTTGAGCTAGTTCCCAAAACATTTTTCAATTTCATTTAGTTATTTTCAGTTAAAACGTGATGCCCTTACAAAACTGGAAAAAAAACAAAAAAACAAAATATAGACAAAAAATAAATAAATTTAAAAAAATCAACAAAATAGCAAAAGTACACAACAAAATGACTAAAACTGAAAAATGGACACAGAGAAGTGAATTGTAAGTGGCAGTATTAAAGCGAGCGAGCCGGACCTGTATTTGCTGGTGTAGGATCTGCTGTTCTTGCTGGTAGAGGACATGCTGTTGCTGTGTGTGCTCCATCAGCCGCTCGTCCTGCGAAGCTGCGTACATCTTCTGAAGCTGCTCACACTCCTGCACACACACACGTTTGTTTTTGTGAATTGTGGGGACATTGTACCATGGTATAATGAACAAACTCGTGCCCTAAAGTCAAAGATACTAGAAAAGGTAGTATCCATTTCCAGTCAGGATTTAGATCGTATCATAGTACTGAGACTGCTCTCATTAGAGTTACAAATGACCTGCTTCTATCATCTGATCGTGGTTGTATCTCTTTATTAGTTCTACTGGATCTTTGCGCTGCGTTCGACACTATCGACCACAACATTCTTTTGAATAGACTACAAAACCTTGTTGGCATTAGTGGAAGCGCCTTAGCATGGTTCAAATCATACTTATCTGACCGCCATCAGTTCGTAGCAGTGAATGAAGAGGTATCATATCGATCACAAGTACAGTATGGAGTACCTCAAGGCTCAGTACTAGGACCGTTACTTTTCACGCTTTACATGTTACCCTTGGGAGATATTATCAGGAGACATGGTGTTAGCTTTCACTGTTATGCTGATGATACTCAGCTCTATATTTCTTCACGGCCCGGTGAAACATACCAAATTGAGAAACTAACGGAATGCATAGTCGATATAAAAAACTGGATGACGAGTAATTTTTTACTGCTAAATTCTGAAAAAACAGTGGTGTTAGTTATCGGACCTAAAAACCCCACATGTAATAACCCAGAACATTATCTAACACTTGATGGCTGCTCTGTCAATTCTTCTTCTTCATCAGTCAGGAACCTAGGTGTGCTGTTCGATAGCAATCTTTCATTTGAAAGCCATGTTTCTAGCATCTGTAAAACTGCGTTTTTTCATCTCAAAAACATATCTAAATTGCGACCTATGCTCTCAACGTCAAATGCAGAAATGTTAGTTCATGCGTTTATGACCTCAAGGCTAGACTATTGTAATGCTTTATTGGGTGGTTGTTCTGCACGCTTGATCAGCAAACTACAGTTGGTCCAAAATGCAGCAGCTAGAGTCCTTACTAGAACCAGGAAATATGACCATATTAGCCCGGTTCTGTCAACACTGCACTGGCTCCCTATCAAACATCGGATAGATTTTAAAATCTTGTTAATTACTTATAAAGCCCTGAATGGTTTAGCTCCTCAGTACTTGAGCGAGCTCTTATCGCATTATATTCCTCCACGTCCGCTGCGTTCTCAAAACTCTGGCCGTTTGATAATACCTAGAATATCAAAATCGACTGCGGGCGGCAGATCCTTTTCCTATTTAGCACCCAAACTCTGGAACAATCTACCTAACACTGTTCGGGAGGCAGACACACTCTGTCAGTTTAAATCTAGATTAAAGACCCATCTCTTTACCCTGGCGTACACATAACACACTAATACGCTTCTATTATTCAAATCCGTTAAAGGATTGTTAGGCTGCATTAATTAGATCAACCGGAACCGGGAACACTTCCCACAACACACGGTGTACTCGTTACATCGTAAGTAGAATGGCATCTACGCTAATATTAGTCTGTTTCTTTCTTATGCCGACGTCACCGTAGCCACCCGATCCGGTCCGTATCCAGATCAGATGGTGGATCAGCATCTACAGATGACCTCTACAGCCCTGTCTGTCAGTGGAGCTCAGGACACCTAGATGACCCCCAGAGACAGATCCCCAGTGAAGACCCTGTCTCCTGGACGGCCATCAGGACAAGACCACAGGAACCAGATGAGTCCTCTGCACAATCTGACTTGAGCTGCTAGTTAGTCTGGTCAGAGGAGAACTGACCCCGACTGAGTCTGGTTTCTCCCAAGGTTTTTTCTCCATTCTGTCTCAGAGGGAGTTTTGTTTCCTTGCCGCTGTCGCCTCTGGCTTGCTCAGTTGGGGACACCTAATTTCCAGTGATATCGTCGTCTTGATTGCACAGATACTATTTAAACTGAACTGAGCTGGACAATGACATCACTGAATTCAATAATGAAATGCCTTTAACTGAAAATTGAGTGTTTAATCTTGTCACTTTACATTATTGACACACTATTTTCCTATTTTTATATTGGAAAGTAGCTTTGACACAATCTGTATCGTTAAAAGCACTACATAAATAAAGGTGACTTGACATCCCATAGGCGTAATGGTTTTTATACTGTACAAACTGTATATTCTATCGCCCTACACCTAACCCTACCCCTTACAGGACACTACAGGCAATTTTTGAATTTCATAAAACACCGTTTGTATGTTGTTTAAGTCTTTTGTTTTATGGAGACACAGGAAGTGTCCTCATAAACCATGTTTACGTTGTAGTACCCATGTCATTATACACATTTGTGTCCTCATAAACCATATATACCAGCACATGCAGGGTCGAGTAACACGTTTCAGCGCTGATTCTACTCGCGTCTGGTGCTGGAGTCATTTTAACTGTCCTGCAGATGGCGCCGCAAGCTCGTGCAGCGCTCAATCCGTCCACAATGTTTTAGAAAACAATCTTCTCGCAGTTTATTTTTATGTAGCCATTTGCGGATTTCAATCATCCTCAGTAGATCTCTGTAGATCCAGTCTCTGACAGCAGGTGGCGCTGATGGAGCAGCAGAATTACAGCTGTTTCCTTCGTAAACAAAGCAGCATTACGATTAAAACACTGCTTTATTAGATATTACATGGAGCGAAGATCAAAACAAAATGCAATCGAATCTTTTCTGAAGACGGTCAGAACCTTCAGAAGTACATTCATATAATTCATTCATTCATATATTCATTTGTATGGCACTTTTTTAAAACCTTGCAGTTTTCCGCCATGTTTTCACTCAAAACTAAACTACTCTGCAAACATGAGACTGTTACTGAAACGGTAATACTAACCGTGAGGAATTTTATCATGATTTATGGTCAAGCGCGTCTCCTGACGAGGCTCTGTACCTGTTTGAGCTGTCGGATCAGGCTGTTGTTCTCCAGCTGCATCTTGAACGCTTGGATGGTGGCGGCTCCGTCTGAGAAGCGTCTGACGGGAGAGAAGCGCTCCATCGGCAGGTGAAGAGTGTTACAGTCCTTATACGACGACCTGAGACACACAAACGCTCTCCGTTAACGAGACGACATGCTGGAATAAAGACAAACCGCTCGGGGAAAACACCTCAAATCATCATCAGTGTGCGGCTTTAGCTCCAGCAGAGACAAACAGACACGTTTAACTGGTTTGATTTAATTTCTTCAGCATCTCAGCGCTTCTGAATTCATGCAGAGAAACATGCTGAGTCAGCTGACTGAGAACATGAACATCAGCACAACACTTAAAGATGGAAACACGTCTCAGATTCTGTTGAAGCGTGT